>BQNB010002464.1:8507-118009 GCA_026074375.1 Tanacetum coccineum | reverse complement strand
ATAATCTGTCATTAGGAAGTATTGTTCGATCCTCATTTTCCAAAGCTCAAATTCGCCTGGATTGAGCACTGGAAGTTTTAAAGCAGCAACCTTTGGTACAGATACTGACTGTCACACCCCTCCTGGGCGGAAACACGAGGCGTAAGATCATGAATATCATCACAACACAATGGTGTCAACAATAGAGAGAACTAAAGGAAAAGGATAATAAAATGGGACATTATGTGTTATGACAATACCCAACACAAGATAACAGAGTCTTGCATTACGATAGCAAAGTCATACCACAAGGAAACATAAATCCAAGGGTCTAAACAATCAAATAACAACCAAGTATCAAACAATTCAAATGACTTAAATAAAATCTCTAAGAGAATGACTCCGCATGCAAGCCTACGGTCTCACTAGCCACTCTTCCTAACTTCAACATCCTCAAGATGGTTACCTAAAAATGATGCTTAAAACGTCAACACAAAGGTTGGTGAGAGTCATAGGTTTACGACACACAATCCAACTTTAAAATAAAGTACAGTGATTAATAAAACATGGAAGGACAATTAAGCTAGCTACTATACAAGCTAACATGCAATCATACCAAACAACCACAATTAGGACAAAACGTGCCCACGATCCACATCATACAGTCATGGGTAACCCCGTTACCCTCCGATCAGAACACACAGAAATGGGTAGAAGCACTACCCTCCAATTGGAACACACAGAAATATAATGGGTAGCATCGCTACCCTCCAATTGGAACACACAGAAACTTCACCACATGTAGCACATAACATATAATAACCACTTAAATGCCCATGCACTAAATAAAATCACATAATCACAGCAACTTAAAAACATTTCCAAAATACTTGCATCATTTCCACCCCAATAAAACATAAGAAAAGAGGGGCTATGAAACTCACCTGAAAACTCAACCTGATGCACATGCAGCTTCCAAACAATAATCCAAACACAAGCTACACAATACAAATACAAACGTGTTACACACGACCAAGCTAAAAGCTCAAGTCCATGTAACACTTATATGATGGATGTCTAAGGGTTTGATTAACCATCATGGGTCACCCCGACACCATGCCCAATCTTAACCTCCTCATTAACACATTACATTAGTTAACTACAATTTATCTAAAATGCAGAATTTTAAGTGTGTCTTGGGACTAACTTAAAAAACCTTAATGAACTTATAATTTTACCAAAAAAAATCACTTCATGTTCATTATATGAGTACTATTTACTACCTTGTTCGATTTACCAAAAGTTACTTACATGTGTAACATACTTCAAATAATTTCAATTTCAAAACTTTCCTAATTTCGGGTCTGATTGCACCAACCAAAATATTTCACTCTTAACTAACCATACTTCTTTAGGACATGATTTCAGGTGTTTAATTTTATTACGGGATTATCAATAGACATATGGAACTTAACTACTGTATAAGGGCTAAGCTTAATTCCACATTTAAGTTAGGGTTTCACCTTCCCAAACATGACCTAAATCTGACCCGTATTTACTGATTTGACAACTTTTAGTGTAACCAACATTTGAATGACTTCCCGACCTTAAAAACATTCGAGACTGGATTTTCTGGAAAGTAGACTCTTTTGGATTATTCATAGACTCAAGAAACATGTCAATACACGTTTTTATCATCTAGATATTAGTCGCTGAACACGACCAAATTTAACCTGCTCATACATAATCAAGTTTTAACGCAAATCTTTACGAAACCAATATTGCTGAATATGAACACTAATCAAAGCCCTATCACTCTAGCATAATTAAATTTCATTATATTCTGTTATTTTATGAAACCTAGATCCATCATTGATTATGTTACATGAATATACAAATCTAACTAAGAAGAGCACACTTACCTTGATTACTAGCACCTAAACCATAACTCTTGAATGTTTCTTGGATCCCAAATGTGAAAATCGACTCCTTAGGGTTTTGGGGGGCTGAGATTGTACTGAAAAAGGGAGAAGGAGAAGGAAATTATGAGCTAGGTTTTTTTATACTTATCTTAATGTATCTTTATCCCCCTGTATTTACAATTTGACTCTTAAACCCCTAAAACCCAACAAAAGACAACTCGGACACCGCTTATAATTTATATTTTTATAATTTTTTTATTATTTATTAATTAACTAAATTTTTCTTCATTACCTTTAAGTTTTTATAAAAAACCTAAACTCGTTTGATTAAAACCTTTTTACCTACGTTAATTACTAAACTTTTAAAATATAACTTTCATTTTCACCAAACCACTTTCTATTTTCAATCTCAAAAAGTTTGCTACAAATTTTATATTTCACTCACATGAGTCTTTTTATAAAACTTATACACTTCTTATAATCGGTAAACTCATAAAAACCCAAAAATTGACGTCGGTAAATACATGCAACACGTCTTTCATTTCATTTATTCTCCACACGTGAACAATTTGTATACTTAACAACTAACTATATGCACACAAAATTAGATAATCATTGACCTCAAAAATGTCATCTTGCACATATGTATACCACTTTAACATACATATAGAACCATAGCCACGACAAGAAACATACAAAATTGACACTTAGACATTCTTAAAGTTTAAACTAACCTGCTCAATGCACAGTTTGTCACATTTGACTCATTTTCACCGAGATGAGAGTAATTCGTTTAATATATCCTTATTCTCATGGCTTACCTCTTACACACCCTTGGTCCTACCTGTTCATAACCATATCTTGAGGATGTTTAGTATCTTCCATTGTGGAGCGACGATGTGTGGATTTTAGAAGTATGACATAGCAGTATTTAGTATTTACGTTGCTACGTGGTCTAGGAAAATTACATAAATGATCACTCCTATGGTTTCACATCCTAGTTTTTCGCTCAACCACCACACACATCTAACACTAATATAGATAAGAAGGATTCCGATTTCGATGAGATCTTGGATGACTTGTTCAGTTAAGGAGCTGAAAACCTGAAGCGAATAGGATAAGAAAATTTTTAGAATAGTATTTGTAAACAAGATGTTGTTAACATTAGTAACTTGGAGGAAGAGGAGGCTCAGGTGGAAGATGGTGACGATGGGGATATTTATGATATTTGGGATATTACGGTCGATGACATAGAATGGATTAGGCAATTTCTCACACCTAACGTTCCTGATGTAATGGACGATGTTATACAACCTTTGATCCCAAAAACCATACACACCACGCCACTTGACGAAGATTATGTAGCACCGGCTACTAAATCAATTTTGGATGAACTTTTGGAAGAATTCGGAAACGAGATCTTGAATGTAACAATGGTTGACGAAGGGACAGAATGTAATCCTACTAACGATATAGAGGAGCTTGAATGACTTCTCGCTAAAGACCCTCAGTCTTATTTTACAGAGATACAGGTGCATTTAGTTATCATTAAACACGAGTCTTTCATTCATACTCAACCATTAAGTCCCTTATATGGAGTATTCAAATCATCTAAGTCAACAACTAAACCATATAAGGTAGATAGGGATATGACATCTCTTGAATGGTATGATTTTTATTCATCATTTCCCTATCATGTAGCGTACTTACACCCAAATGATGTATATTGCTACTTTCACCCACTCTTGATCCCAAGTGAAGGGACGGATACCCTATTACCTAGTAAATAAGGGTGGAGTCAAGCTAGAGACTCGAACAAAAACAAGCTCTTCATGGGATGCACCCCATGCCTATCTTTAAATTTATGTTTTGTTTTATTTCATTTCCTTTCTGTATTTAGTTGGTTTTGTATGTTTCTTACTTAGTTTTACAGGTTTCTCGTCATAGGGGGGTGGGATTAGAGGTTACCTGACTCGTAATTATGTTGGTAAAATGTTTCTGTCTACATGAAAACTACGCCAATAAACATTGCAATTTCGCACTTGAACTATTGTTGATTACGGCGTAGCCCTCTCAATGGTTATGCGTAATTGGATTTAACCATTTTCAAATTTGGACAAACCACATATTACGACGTAACTCATTCCTATGGGGTTAACGTCAAACTCTTCTTGGCAATCCTTAAATGTTTGATATTTCAACAAAACGTTGTATATTTGTTTAAATGAGCTTGTGGGTGGTGCCTTCATGTTCTCTGGAAACCTCACGAGACTTCACTCGTCCACTTGGGCTACCAAGTGGTTTAATAGGCTTGTTGCATACGCTAAATGCAACCGTGATTCCTACGAAAGTGAGTTAAGTTTATTTTGTTTCTTGTACTATTTTGTATATTTTGTGCTATAGTGCTTTTATCCGGGTTTATGCTTTTGGTATTAGTCTTTCTTGCAAAACTTATACCGATAATGCACATAGAGTAGTGCTAGGGAGGCTATAAGCTTGCATTGAAGCATTTCTAAATAAGGACTAGTTGTGGATGGTATTAAGGGTCGTTAAAGAGATTATGGATGGTGCCGAGGATAGTCTGCTTGGGAGCATGGCTTAGAGCAGTTGTCTCTTCATCATACGAGCAAAATCCTGGGGAGTTTTCTGTTTATTTCTAACCCTTTTCTATTTTAATTTTTATGCTTATATGTTTGACTCCAGAGTGGGGGTCGGGGATTAGAATATAAACACCCCATTTGATGTAAGTGCCAGTTAGTTTTTTTTGTTTTTCTTGAAAATTGTTTTATTACTAAATTTTGAAATGTTTTTTCATTTACTTATCTAGTTAAGTCTTTTACTGTGCACTCTATACCTTATAATTTCACTTTGGTGTGTGGATATGCCTTGCTGTTTTCACACCATTATTCTGTAATTATTACACTTATATTTTGGCGTGCCCTGTGCGATGGCTGTAGTAGGACTTTAGAAACATGGCCTGGTATATCTTTTTTGAGACCAATAAAATGTAGCATTCCATCATAGTGAATCGGTGTAGCGGTGATAAAAGGCAAATTTTAGGATTAAACCCAAATAGCCTATACATGTTGTGTGTATATTAACTTTTCACACTGATTAGTCAATACCCTTGTTAATGCATTTGTTGCACTCACTTTTAGTGCAAGATACCCCTAGTAAACCCGTCTGAGCCTTTCCTTTCATTTTGTTAAACCTAAATATATGTTGTTTTGTTACACCAATCTCCTATCCTACCTGTAGGTTTCTGTTTTTGTTATGATGGGGAGATGTTGGTATATTTTATATCTCAAGGTAAATAAGGTCGCGGTTAAGACCAAATTAACAAACCTCAATAAACCATAGAGGGTATGTGATGAAATTCGGGGTTTTGAAAGATTTGTTGTCTCAGTGGGAGGATATTTTGCTATATAGTGTATGTATTGTAATTTCTGTTTTATTATATTACTGATAAAAATATATATATAAATTAGCTTTTATGTCGTATTATGGTAACATTACCGCCTTGTTCACCTGGCGATGATTAGTCATTCTCGTTTTAATCTATGTAAATGGGTAGTTCTTATAAACCTGTGTCATTTCTATCTCTCATTTCTATTTTAAGTCTATATTTGTATAATGTGGGCATTGGTCTTCTCAACCATACCCCCAGTGGGGGGAAGGGAGTGATAGGAAATTAAGTTTTCTTGGTTAGATTTTGTGCATGCTTTTACCTAAAATTATTTTCAAAAAAAAATTAGCACATAATTTTTGTTCATTAATGATGAACGGCGAGTTAATGACGTCCATTTCTTGACCTAGTGTATGGAGCATTATGAGGCTTCTACATTTACATTTCACATACGCATTAACTCGTATATTATGAAGACCCCTTGACTTTTGACCCTCAATTTTTTCCTTATGGGATTTGAATGTGATAAGTGACGGGGAGATTGTGTACTTAAGAAACTATTTGTTTTGTGTTTATTTTATTTAACACCAATTAAATGTGCATCACATGCCTTTATCCTACCCTTGTCATTCTTAATCCTAACCTTTAGCTTATTCGGGTTAAGTAACTAAGCAATGACAGGTGTCTCGTTCATGGATTTGGATGAGCATTTGTGGTTTTGTCGCCTTTTTTGGAATTTTGGTATTGGTAAAGATTGTATTAAAAGGATGATTCACCCCATAAGCCTTTGTGTTGTGTCGACCCATTTGCCCTTTTGAACAGTTTCATCTAGACTTTAGTGGTGGAGATTAGTATCCTTGCTAAGCCTATGATAGAATACTTATCATGACTGAGCAGTTGAGTGATCACCAAAAATGAAACACATAGACTAGTAGGAGTAAGAGTGTGATTCGTTTTTCCTTTCGTGAGGTGCTCGGTTTAGAATTTTCTAGCATGGGTAATTTTTAATTTCATATCTTCCTGGATAACTTGGGAGATATATTTTTGAGAATTATTTAAAAAGTCTACTTGAGGGCATATAGAAGTCAAGTGGGAGGATATTTGATAACGTCAAATAGTTAATACTTTTATATATCAAATTCCTGCATTTATTGCCTTATTTTATATAATTTTTATAAGAATCTGTACTTAATTCGTTCATATTTCAGGTTCTACCTTCTACCACTATTTGTTTTTTACACTTACAGGTAATTTAAAAGGCATTGGATTGGAACAGAAAAGATGCGGAAAAACGGCAATATTCAACAAAATCCGCATTATGGAAGAAATTACGGCGTAATTGACACAACGGATTACTCCGTAACTAAATATTATGGCAAGTGTATTTATGCTGACGAAGAGTTATGACGTAACTAGCCCGCAACAATTACGCCGTAACTAATTTTTATACTAAATGAAGAAATACATCGTCAGATGAATTACGGTGTAACTCAACACAATGGATTACGCCGTAACTATGACTCATCATATGTACTAATATTGCGCTATTCGTGTAAAGTTTCATGAATGGAGTGAAAGTATTAAGGAACCCTAGGGGCCAAACTCGTAGCATGCCTAAAGTTCATCATTACTATATAAGTAATTCAATTCATGTAGATATTATCATTCAATTATGTGCTTTCTTTCTGCCGATGCTAAAGACAAATGAGGAAGAAGAGCAGCTTGCTTGGCTGCTTGATTTGGGTAGGGTTCGCCACGGGATCCAACTAGAAGACCAGGAGCATTATTTTACTATGATTTGTACATGATTCCTCAACTATTACAGTTTGATTTCAATTAATTATTTTTTTAATGATTTATTCGATCTCGGCTTAATTTGTTGATGCTTGATATTTATTATGCTTAATTTTTGTTCTTGCCATTTAATTTGTTAATTATTCTTTGTTTATTTATTTTTGATCTCATTGTCTGACCATTGTTTTATTGGATATCCTTATTGTCTGTCATTGATCCTTGAGTTTTGGTAGTATTGTGGGTGGTTTAGATCCTGTTAGTTCTTCTATTAGGTCCGACCATGTTAATCCATTAGAGTTAGCATTGGTACTAGATATGTTTGCTTCTATCCCTAGTGTAGGAATTAATCTAATTACCGCCTTTATCACTTTAAATGCTTAAAAAGCTCAAGAACTCTTTCAGAGAGGGTTTATAATCTATCTTAGGTTATAGACATGTATTTAGGATAGTTGGGATTTAATCACTACAACCTGGATACTTTAACATTGTGACTTATTGGGAATTAGGATCCAAGGAAGTATATGACAGATTAAGAATGTCAATTCGGGTCTGTTGATATTAGAACCACTAATAAAATAAGAATTAGACATTGCACTTGAGATCAAGATAATTAAACTTAGTATATTTAATTAGTTAAATGGGTTAATCTTCTTAGTAGATTTCCACTATACCAATTTCCTCGATTGATAAAACAAATTCGATTTATGCTATTTATTATCTTACAATCTTCTAAACAGCTTTTAAACGTGACAACCATTAAAACTTAGATTTAGGCCACCCATTAGCTCTTGGGACGACCTTGGTTTTACCAATCCTGCACTACACATGACTGGTGTAACACCCCAAAATGGGTCGCAGCAGAATATGGTAGGGGAGTGTTACTTTCATAATACTATTGCTCAAAGTTTATTGAGTAAGACCTCTAAATGAGTCATTTTAAAAGAAGATACATTTGATGACTAAAATGTTTGTTACAAAAGCTCCAAGCTTTAAATCGTTCATTATTGTTAAAACATAAAGATTATGATACATAACAAAATGTCCCAAAATGTAATGTAGTAAATCTTTAGTGCATTTAGACTTCAAAATGATGCATCCAAATGTATCCATGTTGTGCACTTATTGACCTGAGAAAAACATGCTTGAAAACGTCAACATAAAGTTGGCGAATTGATGAGGTGTCATTTTAAACACTATTTTAGGGTCATTTAACCCCTAAATTATGCAAATATGCCCATATTACGTGCTTTAATCGTTTGTTTTCAGGTTTTTAGCACTTGGATGGCTTTTGGAGGAAATACACGTGACTTGGGCTTATTTGGAGAAGAAACAAACAAGATTACGGACCTACACCAAATCTCTTGAAGATTTAGGCATACAGTGGCTAGAGTCATGCTGACGACAGCATAAAGCGGGACGCGTCGGTGTTCTATATTAGTGACGGCAGGAATTTCGCGGACGGCGTCAGGAAGTGACTTAAAGGAGGATCTAGAATCATCTACTTTGGAGACTAAAGGGCAGGTAGGAATTTCTATGCGACACCCATCGAATCGAGTATCTCTATAAATAATAAATCGTTTTAGGATTTTAAGTGTGTAACTTTTTATAAACCTAGGAGACGAACCCTAGTCATTCTAGCAGTTTTATAGGTCATTTTTAGGGCCTCAAAACCCTATTGTACTACCTTGAATCCATGTTTTAATCAAGTAAGGTTATTTATCATTAATCATTCAATATGTCTATGTGTTATTTGATTGATTTATCTTCTTGCTTTCTGTCACACCCCAACAATATCGGAAAATCGAGAGCGCAACATAATGATCAATCATAACACAAATACAATATAGAGAAAACTACAATGCATAAACTTCAAGTGTTATGAAGACCATCAACCTTGAACAACCTCAAGTGATGTCCCAAATCACAATCAAATCCATAAACTCTTACAATATCCAATAGCCCACACAGGGGTCCAAATCCAAACTTAAACCAAAATCTTCCAAATACTAATACCAAATAAAAATAAACAAGCAAGACTTCACATGAAAATCCACTCGGGATACTTCTAAGTCTGCTATCATAAATCATTAACTTATTCCTCTTTCACTTCACCTGAAAATGATACTCAAAAATGTCAACAATAATGTTGGTGAGCTCGTAGGTTTGACCTTAAACCCAAAAGTTGTGCCAATATTTCAAACAGTGGACACTAGTGCAATATGACAGTGAATATATATGCAAAAAATCATAGCATCCCCGCTAATCAATCACCATATGTCACTTACGCACCTAAAGGGCCTACCAGCTGGAGACGCTTCCACTTCACCGCCCCCCTCCACCTCTCCTCCTACTCCAACCTCTAATTTCTGAACTCCTCCCTCCCCCATGCCCGCCCCCCTCCTCCTCGCCCGATCCCATCGCACATCCCTATTCGCCCTACCCACCCGCTGTCCACTGCCCACTCATTCGCCTCCACTCCAACCCCCTCCCAAACCCTGCCCCTCCCCAAACTTCAACTTCCCCTACCCCCCTCCCTTCTCTCCCACTCCCTTCCACCCCTCCCAAGAGCCCCATCCTTCACCCCCCTCACTACCCCCCCATCACTAAATTAGGGCAGGACCACACACAAACTAGGGTAGGCGTACCTATCCGCTATAATAATAACAACAAATAATAGGTAGGGCACCCATATGTTACAAACAAACAATCCAATGAATAATATTCGCATAGCAGTATAGCACATATTTGTCTCGTGTGTGTACCCCCCCCCCCCCCAAAATCACATTCAAACAGTTCAATTCAAACAGTTCAAAACACATTTGAGTATTCATTCTTCCCCCAACAGATGAAAAACAGGTTAGACAAATGGGGCTACGAGAAACGCACCTCAAGCTAAGTCTTTTAGAAACATAAATCTCAATTACACAAGCCAAAAAGCAAAAATGAAGCCGAACACCGACCTAGGGTCAGTTAAAATGTCCCATTTTAATCATTCATTCCCAAAACAATCTTCACGTTTGATGCATAGAGTTTAGACGCGTTGTACAATTACCCATAACAATTTAGTGGTATTGTGATTGGTTGATTTGCATATACCAACATCTTATCAACCCCATTATCAATAATACTTTATACTTATACTATTTAAAGAAATAGATAAGGAATATAAGTGTGAATATTTATAATTAAATATTCTAATATATCTCTGATATGTCCATTCGGTAACCTTAGGTAACAGTAAGAAAATAATCTTTTAGGTTTGTTGGAAAATGGAACTTTTACTCATAATATACATATTTGTGAAGTTTCGAGAAAAATTATATTTTTTGTCTTTTAGTGAATTTATTAAATAAATAAAATAATTAAATAATATTTTATTATTTAAAAATAAAAAATCATGTTTTGGGAAAAAATTTATAAGTATAAACTTTTTACGAAATTTCGACATGACCCGTACGCTCATACAACGTTTTCCAAAGTTTTTAACCTTTATTCCAAACACTTTCTAAACGTTCGACACTTTTCGACAAAATCCAAAAATCTAAATCTTTAACGTTTACTAAAACGTTTTTCCCAAAATAGCGTTCAATGTCACTTTGCAAATACATTTCACTTCCAAAAAGTCCGTCAAAACTCTTATAACGATTAAATACCGCTTATTGGACTTTAAGGCCCAATAAGGGTCCATTAAGACATTTATAAGTCCAAAATACGATCCAAGTCTAAAACCAATGTCCATTTACATACATAAGCTCATACTAATAAATAGAAAGTAATCCCGACCACAATAAGCCCTCATATTAAGCCACAGCTTAAATAGGCTTATTGGGTCGTGAGTCTATAAGCTCCACAATAGATATATTAAGCTTGAAAATAAGCTATTAAGCTACGTATCGCTTTTAGTTACTACCATAAGCCTCAAAAATAGTCCACAACATATGCCATAACACAAAAATAATCAAAATCAATTTTCTAGTGATTTTGGGAATTTACACGTGGCTTATAGGCCCAAATAAGCCAAGAAATAGTATAAAAATAAGCCCGAATAAGCTATACAAGCTACTATAAAAAATAAGCATTCTAGCATCCTATATTATTCAACCATCACAACCACAACATCAAAACTACAAAAACAATCTTTTTCCTTTTTACTATTCACGAACCAAACATCACCCTTTTATTCATTTCGCTTTCAAAAATCGATTTTCACAACGATCAACTTGTACAACTAACATCTATGCATCAAAATAAACCCAAAAGGACAAACGAAATTTAAATTTGAAAACTTACAAGAAAATCTTCAAATTTGTAGATTTTGACACGAACCGGACAACCCAAACGTTGTTTAAATGAATACCCAAACACTCGTATCAACCCGGAATAACACGTTCTTGATCAAAGTTGAAAAATTTATGGTGGATGGTGGTGGTTTAGGGGCGGACGAACCAACACACACACACTTATGTGTGTTTTTTTTGAAAGTGGATAATGAATGAAAATGATCCTAGTGGAAGCATATAATGGTACACCTTTGGGACATATTAGCTAAAATTAAGCCACCTTGTCCCCTTAACCATACCATGACCGGCCATAGCATCCTATGGGGTCTCGGGTCTTTCTTTTCGTGTCGAAATCACTTAAAAGCTCGTAAAACTCAACCGTAAAATTTACCCCAAAGTTAATTAGCATTTTTATTCACTTTAAAAATACTTTTCCATTAACCTAGAGTATTCACATGACATATTTTCACTTTAAACCCTTCAAAACTCAATTTGGACATTAACGGACGTGTCAGACTCGTTTTTCGGCATTTCTCAAAATTCACGGGTCAAACCACTCGGAATACACATAACACAATAATACCTTTAAAAGGGGATTATTAATCACAATAAACCACAATTCATCACATATCTCATAAAATCATTACCGTCAACACGGTACAAAATCCGAATAAACTAACAAAAGTCAAATAGTCAAAGGACTATAAATAAAATATTCAGAACGCAAAAAGGGAAAAGGTTACATTCTACCCCCTTAAAAGAATTTTGTCCCGAAATTCAACTACTAACATTACTAAACAAATTCGGGTACTTCAATTTCATCTGATCTTCACATTCCCACGTGAATTCAGGACCAGGTTTCGAATTCCACCGAACCTTGACGATGGCAATCCTACTACGCTTCAACTTCTTAAACTCTCTATCTAAAATTTCCATAGGCTCTTCCATAAAATTCAACTTAGCATCAACTTGAATCTCATCCAAAGGCACTTTTAGTGTTGGATCAGCCTAACACTTCTTAAGGTTCGACACGTGGAACGTGTCATTAACACCGTTCAATTCCTCAGGCAAATCTAACCGATATGCCCCAAGGCCTACTTTCTCAATAATCTCAAACGGTCCAACAAACCTAGGTGCTAACTTTCCTTTCTTCCTAAAGCGTACCACACCTTTCCAAGGCGACACTTTGAGCAAGCCATAGTCACCCACACTAAACTCTAGAGGCTTCATCCTCTTATCAGCATAACTTTTCTGACGATCACGCGCAGCCTTAAGTCTATCCTTAATCTGCGAGATCTTTTCAGTAGTCTCTTGCACTAACTCAGGTCATATCAATTGACCTTCCCCAACCTCAGCCCACATAATTGGCGAACGACACTTTCTACCATACAATGCCTCAAACGGAGCATATCTCACACTAGAATGATAACTATTGTTATACGAAAACTCAACCAATGGAAGATGAACATCCCAACTTCCTTCGAAGTCTAAGACGCACGCTCTAAGCATGTCTTCCAAAGTCTGAATAGTACGCTCACTCTGACCATCGGTCTGAGGGTGATAAGTCATACTCATGTCTAAACGAGTACGTAATGCCTCTTGCATTGACTGCCAAAACCTTGATGTGAAACGACTATCACGATCCGATATAATCGAGATCGGCACACCATGTCTAACAACTATCTCATTCAGATACAATCTAGCCAACCTCTCCATCTTATAATCCTCACGCACAAGTAGAAAATGAGCAGACTTAGTCAATCGGTCTATAATGACCCAGATTGTGTCATGCCCACTACTAGTCCTAGGCAACTTTTTCATAAAATCCATAGCTATCCCTTCCCATTTCCATACGGGAATCTCAGGTTGCTGGAGCAGGCCAGATGGCCTTTTATGCTCAGCCTTAACCTTCAAACAAGTCAAACACTTACTAATATACTCAGCTATATCCTTTTTCATTCCAAGCCACCAATACCTATCTCTCAAATCATAATACATCTTATCGGCTCCTGGGTGTACAGAGTACTTTGACTTATGGGCTTCATCCATTATTAGGGTTCTTATCTCCCCCTTCAAAGGTACCCATATTCGATCCAGGTAGTATAAGGTTCCATAGCTTCTCTGTTCTATCATTTCATTCAAACCTTTCTGCAATACTGTAAACTCATCCACAGCCTCCTTCTGAGCCGCCAGTATCCTATCCTTCATACTCGACTGAAGGGTCACATTCATAGCTCTAACTCTCTTAGGCTTTACTCTTTCTTTCCTACTTAGTTCATCAGCCACCACATTCACCTTACCAGGATGGTAGCGAATTTCACAGTCATAATCACTAAACAACTCTATCCAGCAACGCTGTCGCATATTCAATTCTTTCTGACTAAAGATATGCCGAAGACTCCTATGATCCGTATAGATGACACTCTTTGTCCCATACAAATAATGTCTCCAGATCTTAAGTGCAAACACGATCGCACCCAACTCTAAATCATGGGTAGTATAATTTTTCTCATGAATTTTCAAACTGCCTAACAATATTTCACTTACCACTTTAACGGGCTTTTGCATAGAACACACGATTGCGCTTAGTGCCTATCACGGACGCATCACAATATACCACAAAGTCTTCTGGTCTATCGAGGAGAGCTAGAACAGGCGCATTACACAACTTATCCTTCAAGGTTTGAAATGCCAATTCCTGTTCCTCACCCCAATTGAAAGTCTTACACTTTTGAGTCAAATATAGGAGACCTTAGCTACTATAAAAGTTCTCATGACCTACTGTAATTGCCCAACCGAACCTAAGAATGAACGAACCTCAGTCGAATTTCTAGGGGCTTTCCAATTCTTAACAGCTTCAATCTTACTAGGGTCTACATGAATCCCATTACCATTTATCACATGCCAAGAAACTGCACTTCTCTTAGCCAGAATTCACACTTAGAAAACTTAGGTATATTAGTATTCTCCTTTTAAGAAAGCAACCCAAGACTAACCTTAAGTGTTCTACATGCTCCTCTTGAGTCTTAGAGTAGATTAAGATATCGTCTATAAACACTATCACAAACTTATCAAGATAAGGCCTACAAACTCTATTCATCAAATCCATAAATACTGCTGGTGCGTTAGTCAGACCAAAGGGCATTACAGTGAACTCGAAATGTCCATAACGAGTTCTAAACGCAGTCTTTGGAATGTCATCCTCATGCACTCTCAGCTGATGGTATCCAGACCTAAGATCTATCTTTGAGAAAAACTGCGACCCTTGCAGTTGATCAAATAGATCATCAATTCTAGGAAGTGGATAACGATTCTTAACAGTCAACTTGTTCAATTCTCTATAATCAATGCACATCCTAAAAGAACCATCCTTTTTCTTAACGAACAACACCGGCGCTCCCCAAGGCGACGAACTTGGTCGAATGAAACCTTTGTCTTGGAGTTCCTTGAGTTGTCCCGACAACTCCTCCAATTCAGAAGGTGCCAAACGATAAGGAGACTTTGCTACCGGCATTGCTCCAGGGGTTAACTCAATTCGAAACTCACTTTCCCAAATAGGCGGTAATCCAGATAGGTCATCTGGGAATACCTCAGGAAAATCTCTAACTAGAACGATCTCTTCTTGTTTCTTATCACCAACCTTAGCGCCCATCAAAAATCTCGCTTTCTCTTCCGGTCTCTCTCCTAATACTCTAAGCACCTTGCAATCTCGGTTTGGGTATACCAACTAACCTTCCTCATGTCAAATTATTCTGGCCTTATAATTAGCCAACCAGTCCATACCTATAATCACATCAAAACTCCCATGCCCAAAAGGTATCAAATCGACGTCAAAGACATGACCCTCGATTTCTAGTTTGCAACCCTTAATAACCTTATCAATCTCTACTAGTTGCCCGCTAGCTATCTCAATCATCTATTTGAAACCTAATTCGCTAGGCTCTAAGCCTAACAGAGGTATGAAAGTAGTGGAAACAAAACTATAAAAAGTCCGGCACCATAGGCCAAATTAGTTAGTGCAAATGATTATCAAAGTAAACTTACCCATTCATCAAATGTTCTGATCCTGGCGAGCTTTCCTCTTCTCCCAACATAATTCCCTACCCCTAAGCTATGGGTTCCCTTGGTTTCTCTACGACCCTGACCCCTATAATTAGTAATCAACTTGATTTGGACGATTTCCTTCCAGTCCTTAGCTCTATTCAAATCTAGGAAACCCAAAAGCTGACCTGACATGGTCAGTACTTTACCACACTCAAACATGACCAGAATAAGTTGGGTTTCTAGCATTGACAGGATTCAAATTCCTCGGCACGCCTCTATAATCCTTTGCCAAATGACTCGGGCTGTTACAGTTGAAGCATCTGCGACAAGGCCCTCCCCCTCCCGTTGCTTTGGTAGGAGTTAGCAGGTGTACAACTTGGCCCAAGTACCCGTTTCTCTTCTCTCCTTCTTACATGGTTTAATAGTTACAAAATACATTCCTATATTAGTCCTCTTATTATCATCCCTACCATTCTTATCCTTGCTAGTTCATCCCATATTTCCTTCTTTTCCCTCAACCTTCGTAATATGGACCCATTTCTTACAGCCTTACATCATTTCAGTGCGCACCAGAATCTGTACAGCCTTCTGTATAGTCTTTGGCTTCGTTGTTGCTACCATCCTACGAATTTGTGGAGCAAGGCCATACACATACCTCTTAACCATTCTACTATCTGGAGTTACCAAATGTGGAACTAACCTAGCCAACTCATGAAACCTATCAGTATACACAGCATGGCCAGCCCCGACCATGGCGTGATTCCACAACTCAGATTCCAACTTTTGCATCTCATGACTAGGACAAAACTCTTGTATCATCATAAACTTAAAGTCATTCCATGATATACTAATAATAACTTCCCGGCTTAGCATGTTGATCTAAGAGTTCCACCATGTTAAAGCCTTACCCACAAATGAACCCGCATGTAGTACACTTTTTTTATTCTATATCTACAAACCACTCATATCATGCACATACTCCATTTTCTCAATCCAACGAGTAAGAATTGCAGCACCTCCCTTACCATCATATTCTTTAGGGTTACAAGTTAAGAACTCCTTATATGAACAACCTACCCGGTTGCCATTTACTATCACATTCCCAACGTTCTCATTAACCACATTACCATTCTGATTTCTAACATTTCCTCGGTTACTAACCTGAGCTAGCATGACGGGTAAGAGGTTCTGCAATTGTTGGACAAAGATCGTCGAGAAGTCGGGTGCTCCCCCATTGGTTCCCTTTACATTCCTATTGACTCCCTCTACAAAAAAAACCCCATAACCCTATACTTGGTCATTTACCTTGACCATAAATCAAATCACACAATACGCTCATCAAGTTACATTTCCAAGGTCTCTGTTGCTGTGTGAAGGATTCTACCCCGGTTCGCAATCTACCATCGGTTTGTAGCACCCCGTTCCCTCCCTCCCCCCCTAATGTATTTCACAGGCCATGGCCGGGGGGGGCGGGGGGCCAGGCAACGACGGTCAGGGGTACTAATAATGTGGGGGGGTAGGGCAGTTGATTTAGTGGAAGAAGAGGGGGGGGTGTGGGGGAAATGTCTCTAGGTGGGTGAAGTTTAAAGGAATTTATTTATTTTTATTTTAGTGAGTGTATGATTATTGTATGTTAAAATAAAGTCTGATTATTATGTGTGTGATAATCTTTACGTAGTTAGGATGTTGTGAATACGCTTTATAACTTAAGAAATGGCCACCGTACTTAATAGCATCTGATAAATGTCAAACGCCGGTCGTACTAATATATATATATCCCGTTAGATAGAAAAAATTACCTTTAAGAAAAGTAGTAAAGTCTATCTCTTCCGAGTGTCTATCCACTACTGCGAAGATGAATTTAAATCCATGTTAATATGTTTTTGAAGTATAAGGCTTGTTTCTCTTTTATAAGATCTTTGGTTTTTAAAAAATATTTAATTACCTAAAAAAATTATAATAGGAATTAAAATAAACTTACAAAATAATAAACTACGAAGAATTATCTAAAATTATCTAAAAGATTTATACGACTAAAATGCTAGCTAATTAACCTGAAAAGATTCCATCAAGTAGTGAATTAAGGTCTATTAACTAATTAAATTTTATTAGAAATAGATAAATTATCTCACTACGTTGACTTGTTGACAAAAACCCTCTTAAAATATATATAATGTTACTATGATTTGTAGTTTAACTATATTCCGAATTTTTGCCATTAAAAACATTTAAACCACAATCTAAATAAACAAAGATTATTAAAAATTAAACCTTTTTCAAATCCACACTTAATTCCCAATCCACAATATCACTTAACAAGCACTAATTAAACTACTCACTACACATGATGATCAAATAAGCAAAGCAAAATATTTTATACTAAGCTACACAAATTAATTGAAAAATGATGGAAAAAAACCAAATTGAAGAGCCGCAAATAAATGAATACCACCCGATTTATTTAGCTAAAGCCAAATACACAAATTCGGTCTAGCTAAATAAACCATTAAGCTCCACGCCTCATTAGTTGAGCGGGACCAAAGTGACACAAACACAAAATGTTAACTGAAACAGTTTATAACAATATTGGTAGAGTGCAACAGCCAAAAATCAATTCATGGCCCAACAATTAATTTACAAATCAAACGCAGCCTAGGATATTTAGTTGAACAAGGCCCAATAGAAAATGCAGGCCCAAACTTCTTTAAAGTGGCCCAACATTTCAATTTTTTTACACTACACCCTAAGTGCTATTAGTTAAGCGTGAGTTTTAAAAAGCAATAATAAGCTAAACAGTCTTTATTGTAAAAAAGTTGATACCTATTTTGATAGGCAAAACCAACTAAGCTTCTAACCAAACAAAGAATTTAACCGAATAAGCACTAGATATAACATTTTCTAAATCGAAAAAAAAACACTAGCTTATCTTAATCGAGACGAATAACTATCAAGCTCTTATAAATAAGCAATCTTAATAAGTCAGAAACACTATTAATACTAGCTGAGCAAATTTAATAACGAAATAAGCACTTAGAACTAGAAAAACTTTCAAACCAAGGCAATAAGCTAAACTATATTAAGCTAGAAACGAGATCTAACCAAAACTATTTAATAAGCTAATACACAAACGAAATAAGCACTAATCCACATCAATAAGCAAACGAAAAACAGCAACAAGGAATTTGCAATAGCTAAAAGCATTTAAACTACTCTAATAGCAAAGCGAATAAGCCAATAAGCTAATGAAAACTTGATTTAGCAATATAAGCTCATGTAAAACCAAATAAGCTATTTAGAAGCTTATCTTATCATAAAATAAGAGCTTCTAATAATACAAAGTCAATATAAGCACAACAATAAGCTATAACCGAGCTTATTTGAGCTTATTAATCCAAAAAGTTCTTAAAAACGTATGAGAATGAATCGAATGAGCTTTGGAGAGCTTATAGGAGTCGTTCTTTAAGCTTTTAAGGACTTTTGAGAATAATAAGCTGAGTAAATAAGCACGAGAAAATAGCTTATTTAATAAGCTAACATGCAAAGAGGGTAAACGAACGAATAAGCAATAAAAATAAGCAAACCAAGATCTCCATTAAGCTCACACCATCTTTATTACAAAACCTGAATAAGCTTGCAAAATAAGCTGAGTACAATAAGCCAAAAATGAGAAATAAGCTAATCCTAAACAATTATAAGCTAAAAACTAAAAAACTAACTTAAACTAAAATTTCCTAAGTGGTCTAAAATGAAGGGAGCGGGTGGTATTTTATAGGGTCCAAGGGGGTAAAATGGTAATTTCGTCCAATCATTAGTGAAATAAGTAGCCAATCATCGCTTTGAATCCTCGTATACACGGATCGTCATTTTTTTTAGAATTGATCCAGCTGGTAAGAAGCTTCCACGTTTACATTTTATTGGCTTCAATAGTACGCAATTAATTTTGTCCGTTTGATCCACTGCTATTGTAATGCCAAATTTGAATTTTGAGGGTAATAAAAAAAAACCTTTCACGTGGCAGATTTTCATTAGCTCACCATTTTATAGTGGACAGGCACGTCCCATAGAGGGATTTATTTTTACATCATGTGACAGGACATCGGCCTACATCATCCTTATAATTCATATTTAAAAAAAATTTATTATGTTGACAATTCTTTGGGCTATGAGTTGGGCAAGGGCTGGTCCGGCCCATAAAAATGGGTTTAGGGCTAGCCCAAGAAATCCGAGGAGCACCGTTAGACCTCCGTTTTTTTTTCTTTTTTTTTTTTTTTTTTGTTTTTTTTTTTCCGTGCTCTTTCCAATGGCATGCTCAGAAACTTTTCACGACTTTGTCTTGATCTTGGATATTAAGCACTCTTAATCGAAATGAACCCAATAATTCCCGATTTTGCATTGTTTTTCAATCCGTATTACCTGCAAGACATAAAAACACCAAAACAAGGCATATAGCACTAAATTTTTTTAAAAAAATTTCCATATTTTTTAAAGCATTTATAGTCCGATTAATAGTGTTATAAAACGGGTAAAAAAATGATGGTGTTTAGCACACATCAAACTCCCCCACACTAAGCCATTGCTGGTCCCACGCGCAATGTTTATAAAACACGCCCAAAAATAAATAATTTTATCCCTCTTTAACTTATGACCCCTCACAATCAAACAAGAACAGAAAAGGTCCATTAAAAGGTTCAAAAATCATTTATTACGAAAGCGCCCCCGTTTTAATCACTTATTCAAACTAAGATAAAAAAATTATTTTAAATTCATTAAAAAGGCTTAAAGTACAGGAGTTCGTCATCCTTGACTTTTCATAATCCCCAAACTAAGCTTAAAACGAAATCACAGCCAAATATAAGATTAGATGCTAACACTACTCATAAATGCTAATTGTGTAAACGCAACTACATTTCGCTCCCTTATTCCTAATTTCCTCTAAGGATTTTATTATTATTATTAGTGACAAATAAATTATGACCTTATTTTTCTGCAGTAAACCTGGTTTAGAGACAAAATTAGTTTTGAAATAATCCTGTTTCTAAAGAGACACGATATGTGAAGAATAAAGTCTACATTAAGGTTCTAATTTCGCATGATTTAGGGGTTATCCTTTTTATTTCATCCGAAACAACTTAACTACGAGTCAAGAGACGGATGCTTTATTTAAATAACCCCGGAGTTGAAATTTGGCTTTATTATTATTATTATTATTATTATTATTATTATTGCAACATTATTAAACTTCGGTCCTTTAAACACAACTATCTGACACATCGGGCGTCCTAAAACCCGATAAAAGACAGCAGTCCTTATATCGACCTCAGAAATTTACTCAACCTTTTTTTGAAGGCTGCAACATCGGGAAGCGAACCACCAGGATGCAAAACAAACTTTTAACAGTCTCAGATTAATTATTCTTACTAGGGGCTTATGTCTTTGAAGAACAAGCCCACATCGGATGCGAACCGACCATAGACATTAAACTTACATCACATCACCCAAACAACTTTTATTATTATTAATATTACCTCCACCTTTAAAACAACGACGCAAACATCGGGCGCCCTAACCGACAAGATGTAGTGGTCTTATTTCGGCTTTGGTTTATTTTATTATCATTATTATAGCCAAATTTCAAGTCCTGTAGTCTTTTAACTACCTAGACAATGGTAGCGAGCCGTCAGAAATCGGTAGTCTATTTTCCCACAACACTAACAAAACATCTATGTGTATCTTACTTTCACCAGAAGGAATCTCTACGAAGGGATTTAAACTAAGAATCGCAAAAACCAAAGCAACTTTATTTATTTAACAATTATATAACGTTTATTAAGCTGATGGGAGCAAAAAGCCACAATTAACCTCTATGAGCTCTAAAGAGTTCCAACTACTCCACGCTTAGCATCTAACTTATATTCAACTCTATCATTTTTTGTTCTTTGCAAAATTTTAAAGTTTAGCAAACGTTTAGTCTCGAAAGCTAAGGGGAAAGCTAGAGTGCATAACTCGGTCAAGTCAAAAGCTGCCTAGTCCTACGGGCCTACTTATTACTAACATTTCTATGTTTTTATATTTTCATCATTTTTTTATCATTTTTTTTAATTTATATATCATAATAAAACAATAAAATTTTAAAATTTTGGTCAAAACAGGGTTGCGTGGGAACACATATTGGCACAGGTATGATTACATTTCGATAAAAAATCCCCCCCCCCAACACTTAGAATAGAACATTGACCTCAATGTTCAAAAATATCGGGTTTTACCCCCACACTTACGAACGAAAAAGGCAAATGCAAAAAATTCCAAGTGTGAAAGGGGAAACAAATATATATATATAAGATCAGGATTGATGATTCCAAAATAAGCAGAAGATCGAAGACCGGATGATTGGAGGATTGAAAACAAGCACGGGTCTTCATGATCTTAAGTAATCCTGCAAAAACAGTACCACAAACCACAGAAAGAAACACGCTCCCACACTTGGGCTATAAAATCACACACTCATTTATTAAGAAAATAGAAAGAAGAAAAGACACGGGTTGCCTCCCGAGAAGCGCTTATTTTTGTTAACCGAGTCTTGAGCCTGACTCGATCCTCCATACTTGATTTGGTCAAGGAGGATAGAAATGGAGATAAGGAACATCCAAGATAGGAATGTCCCCTCCATAAATCATCATCGAGCTTTCAAATCATTAATATCTAAAAACATTAAAGCCCCGATGATAGAAAAGATGAGGAGATTCTCCATCTTTAAATGAGAATTCCAGATTGAAAACTTTGTGCCTGCATTTTTTGGATAAAAATGGAAACAAAGTGTCAAACACTGGATAAAGGGTGGGAAGGGTGGGTAAAACATTAGGCACATGAACATAAAGTTCTCTTGTCGAATTATCAGAAATATCATCCACCACTTTTGTAGTCAAAACTCCCGTATCCGGCTCAATATCAAAGTAAACATCATTTTCTAGAGGATTTTTAGGAGGACAAGGAGATGATGAAACATTATAAAAATCAACGTAAAATGATTCATACTCAGGAAAGGAAATAGAATCATCGTTAAGTAATTCTTCAAGAAAAAGCACATCCCCCTCCGAGTCATAGTCGTCCTTCTTAATACCCGGTGGTATCGAGTCATCCGTAGCAAGAAATATATCGATCTCCTCCATAAAAGAGGCACTATCCTCGACATGGATAAGAGATGGGGAGAAAGATTCGATAATAGCATCAGAAATCTCAGAATTAAGTTTTTCCGGAGAGTGAGGAGATGAATCATCATTCAATAATTTTTTAATTAGACGAAAATCTTCTTCCGGATCAAAATCAGCTTCAACAATTCCCGGTGGAATTGGATCGATAGGAGCAAGTTCACTGGCGAACTCCTCGATAAGAAAAAGTATCGAATTAGCACGATTAAACAAAGATTGTACTGAATCGGGTATAGCATCTAAGTGATTAATTTCTTTTCCCAGTGGAATAGAAACGATATCATCTAAACCCTCATTCTTAGAAGAAGAATCATCACAAACGGGCATATCACACTCACTTTCGTAGTTGGTTAAATCCTTGGACTAACATGGGATTGGGACCAGGTTCTCAACACTAGACTTTATTACTTTGTCCGATTCCTTTTCAAGAATAGTGCTAAGATGCTCGTCCCCCAAACTTACCAAGACCACTGAGCTCTATGGGTCGGTAAGACGGGTGTGATTGAAATAGGGGATTTCTTAAAAAATTTACTTACTTGAATAGAATACTCCTCGTCATCATCATTATCATAGTAAATAGGAGGCTTCCAAAATTGAGAACTAATTTTAGCAGCCTGCTCTTCAGCAATATTCTTTTCTTTCTGCTTTTCTTGAACGTACTTATTTAACCTTTTCACAAAGAGCTTGCAAAGCTTGAGGAAGTTTCTCTTCAAGAAGCAATTCCGCCATACTTTTTTCTTGAGGAGGTTGATGAGTGACGGAATATTGCGGGGGTTGATATTGGTCAAAACCGGAAGAATTAGAATTATAGCAAAGATTAGGATAATTTTGATTCATCGGTTGACACTGATAACTCTCATGAGGACCCCCGCAATTTTCACAACAAAGAATTTGTTGTTGAAAATTAGGTGAATTTTGTGGAAAAGTATCATCAAAGTTTTGATTGTAGCAAGGTTCCGGCTCATAGAATATCAATTGTTGACATTAAAAAGTCTCATGAGGACCCCCACAGCGAGTACAACAAAGATATTGTTGTGGAAAACTTGGTGAAGTTTGTGGAAAATTATTGTCCAAGTTTTGATTGTAACACGGGTTCGGATTAGAGATAAACGAAACTTGTGGTGGATCACCATTTGACTCAAAAGAGTGAGCTTGGGGTTGTGGAGGGTGGTCAGAAGAATTCGGAAGATCATCAAAAAAAAATTTAATTAGATCGTCAATGAATGCATTTCCAGATTCAAAACAGCATATAGAACAAAATCTGTCCGTATAATTTCTTCTAAACCGCTCACACGTACACGGTAAACAAAATACCCAATCATTACTCATCCGACCTTTACAGATACAACAATAGTCGAGTAACGCCATAAGAATTGAACAATAGAGAGGGGTAAAGAATTAAACGGATAAGAGGGTATAGAAGAATATTTATAGGTTTTTAAAATAATACATAAAGAAAAAGAAATAATAATAAAATAAGAAAGGAAAATATTTTTGGTAATTGTATATAAAAGAAAATAAAATAGAAATAGAAAATATATATATATATATATATATATATATATATATATATATATATATATTACTGTTTTATTTTTTTTTATTTATTTATGATTTTTTTTATAAGTACGAAATTAAACTTTCAAAAGAGAAAGGATCTTCAAGGCATTCACTTCGAAACACAACGTAGAAATCGTACACCTCTCCCCGGCAACGGCGCCATTTTTTGATAAATGTCAAATGCGTGTCGTAATAACAAATAGTTATCCCGTTAGATAAGGAAATTACTTTAGGAAAAGTAAATAGTCAAATCTTTCGATGTCGTATACAGCTGTAGAGGATGAATTGAAATCCATGTTAATGTTTTTGAAGTATAATGCTTGATTATCTTTTAAGATCTTTGGTTTTAAAACTATTTTTAATACTAAGAAAATTATACTAGTATTAATATAAGAACTATACTAAACAATTAAACTACAAAAATTATACTAAAATTATCTAAAAGATTTATAAGACTAAAATGCTTGCTAAGTAACGTGAAAAGTTCATCAAGTGTGAATTAAGGTCTATTAACGAATTAATTTTCTTAGAAAATATAATTATCTCACAACGTTGGCTTATTTTGACAAAAAACTCTTAAAAATATATTAATTACTAGATGTGTAGTTTATATATTTTTCCGGATTTTGCCCTTTAAAACATTTAAACCACAAATCTAAATAATCAAAGATTATTAATCAATTAATCCTTTTTCAAATCCACACTTAATTTCCAATCCACAATATCACTTAACAAGCACTAAGTAAACTACTCACTACACATGATGATCAAAATAAGAAAGCTAAACATTTATTACTAAGCTACAACTAAATTAATTGAAAAAGGAGTAGAAAAAAACCGAATTGAAGAGCCGCAAATAAACGAATACCACCCGATTTATTTAGCTAAGCAAATATTCAAATTCGGTCTAGCTAAATAAACCCTTATGCTCCACGTCTCATGAGTTGACCGGGACCAAAGTGACACAAACACAAAATGTTAACTGAAACAGTTTATAACAATATTGGTAGAGTGCAACAACCCAAAATCAATTCATGGCCAACAATTAATTCACAAATCAAACGCAGCCTAGGATATTTAGTTGAACAAGGCCCAATAGAAAACGCACATGCCCAAACTCTTTAATGTGGCCCAACAAAGTTCAATTTTTACACAAAACAACCAAGTGTATGTAGTAAGCAGTGATTTATAACATTAATAACTAAACAATCTTTATTGTAAAAAAGCTGATACCTATTTTGATAGGCAAAACCAACTAAGCTTCTAACCAAACAAAAAATTTAACCGAATATAAGCACTAGATATAACATTCTCTAAATAAAAAAAACACTAGCTTATCTTAACCGAGACGAATAACTATCAAGCTCTTACAAATAAGCAATCTTAATAAGCCAGCAACACTATTAATACTAGATGAGCAAATTTAATTATGAAATAAGTACTTAGAACTAGAAAAACTTTCAAACCAAGGCAATAAGCTAAACTATATTAAACTAGAAACAAGATCTAACCAAAACTATTTAATAAGCTAATACGCAAACGAAATAAGCACTAATCCACATCAATAAGCAAACGAAAAACAACAACAAGGAATTTGCAATAGCTAAAAGCTTTAACTACTCAAAATAGCAAAGCGAATAAGCCAATAAGCTAATGAAAACTTGATTTAGCAATATAAGCTCATGTAAAACAAAATAAGCTATTTAGAAGCTTATCTTATCCGAAAATAAGAGCTTCTAATAACACAAAGACAATATAAGCACAACAATAAGCTATAACCGAGCTTATTTGAGCTTATTATTTTGAAAAGTTCTCAAAACGTGTGAGAATGAATCGAATGAGCTTTGGAGAGCTTATAGGAGTCGTTCTTTAAGCTTTTAAGGACTTTTGAGAATAATAAGCTGAGTAAATAAGCACGAGAAAATAGCTTATTTAATAAGCTAACATGCAAAGAGGGTAAACGAACGAATAAGCAATAAAAATAATCAAACCAAGATCTCCATTAAGCTCACACCATCTTTATTACAAAATCTGAATAAGCTTGCGAAATAAGCTGAGTACAATAAGCCAAAAATGAGAAATAAGCTAATCCTAAACAATTATAAGCTAAAAACTAAAAAAACTAACTTAAACTAAAATTTCCTAAGTGGTCCAAAATGAAGGGAGCGGGTGGTATTTTATAGGGTCCAAGGGGGTAAAATGGTAATTTCGTCCAATCATTAGTGAAATAAGTAGCCAATCAATTCTTTGAATCCTCGTATACACGGATCGTCATTTTTTTTAGAATTGATCCAGCTGGTAAGAAGCTACCTCCTCCATCACGTGTACATTTTATTGGCTTTAATAGTACGCAGTTAATTTTGTCCGTTTGATCCACTGCTATTGTAATGCCCAATTTGAATTTTGAGGGTAATATAAAAAAAACCTTTCACGTGGCAGATTTTCATTAGCTCACCATTTCATAGTGGACAGGCACGTGCCATAGAGGGATCTATTTTCGCATCATGTGACATGACATCGGCCTACATCATCCTTATAATTCAGATTTAAATTTTTGTTGGACTATTCTTTGGGCTTCTAGTTGGCTTGTTGGTCTGGTCTCGGGCCCATAAAATGGGTTACGGCTGGCCCAATAAGATCCGAGGGCACCGTTAGACTCGTTTTTCCGTGCTCTTTCCAATGACATGCTCAGAAACTTTTCACGACTTTGTCTTGATCTTGGATATTAAGCACTCTTAATCGAAATGAACCCAATAATTCCCAATTTTTCATTGTTTTCAATCCGTATTACCTGCAAGACATAAAAACACCAAACAAGCATATATGCACGATATTTATCTATATTTTAGCATTTTTAGTCCGATTAATAGTGTTATACAGAGAATAAATGATGTGTGTTTTAGCACACATCAGCATCCTTTCCCAGTCATATTCAACATTGAGCTCACACATTTCAATGACTGACATAACTAAAGCACCAAACCACGAATACACAAAAGCAAACAAAAGCGGAACACCACGCATATAGATCTTATACGCAACTAAACGACGAATCTTAGGTTATAGTCTAGGCCAATCCACCTAGTTCTCTATAACCTTGGCTCTGATTACCAATCTGTCACACCCCGACAATGGCGGAAACTCAGGAATGCAACATAATGATCAATCATAACACAAGATACAAAATAGAGAAAACTACATTGCATAAACTCCAAGTGCTATGAAGACCATCACCTCGAACAAACTCGAGTGAATTCCCAAATCGCAACTAAAACCACAATCTGCTCTACAATTATTCAATGCCCTCACAGGGACCAAAAGTTATCTAAACTTAATCCAAAACATCTAAATACAAGAATCAAACAACAAGCAAGCAATACTTCACATGAAAATCCACTCGGGATACTTCTAAGTCTACTATCCCAATCACTAAACTATTCTTCTTTCACTTCACCTAAAAATGATACTCGAAAACGTCAACAATAATGTTGGTGAGCTCGTAGGTTTGACCTTAAACCCAAAAGCTATGCCAATATTTCAACAGTGGACAATAGTGCTATATGACAGTGAATATATGCAAACAACCTTAGCATCACTGCTAATCAATAACCATATGTCACTTACGCACCTAAAGGGCCTACCAGCTGGAGCACTAAAATTAGGGCAGGACCACACACAAACCAGGGTAGGCGTACCCATCCGCTCCAATAATCACACAAATACTGGGTAGGCGTACCCATCCGCTCCAAACAATCATACAACACATAATATTCACATAGCAGTCATAAGCACATATCTTGTCCCAAATACAAAACCACATTTCGCACAGTTCAATTCAAAATATTTCAAAACACATTTGAGTATCATTTTACTCTAACAGAAAAAGACAGTAAAAGTGGGGCTACGGGAACTCACCTCAAGCAAGTCGTTAGCAACCAAATCTCAATCACACAAGCAAATGCAACGACGCCCGCACACGACCTAGTCCAGTTAATGTCCCAATTTAATCATTCAATTCCAAAACAATCTTCACATTTGATGCATAGTGTTTTAGACGCGTTGTATAATTACCCAAAACAATTTAGTGGTGTGATGGTTGATGACATATTACCACAATCATATCAATCTCACTTCCTGATAACACATACTTATACTATTTAGAGAAAATAGATAAGTAATATAAGTAAATATTTATAATTAATAATTATAAATATATCTCGACAAGTTCATTCGGTAACCTTAGTCACTTCAAAATAATCATAATACGGTTGAAAATGAAACGTTTACTCATAATAAACACATTAGAGAAGTTTCGAGAAAAATTATATTTTTCGTCTTTTAGTAAATTTATTAAATAAATAAAATAATTAAATAGTATTTTATTATTTAAAATCAAGAATCATGTTTTTTGAAAAGTTTCTAAGTATAAACTTTTTACGAAATGTAGACATGACCCGTACTCTCATACAACGTTTTCCAAGGTTTCAAACCTTATTTTCAACACTTTTCATAAATTCGACACTTTTCGACAAAATTCCAAAATCTCAAACTTTGACGTTTACTAAAACGTATTTTTCCAAAATATCGCTCAATATCACTTCGTAAACGCATTTTCACTTTTAAAAGTCCGTCAATACTCTTGTAACAATTAAATATCGCTTATTGTGCTTTAAGGCCCAACAAGGGTCCATTAAGACATTTATAAGTCCAAAATACGATCCAAGTCCAAAACCAATGTCCATTTACATATATAAGTATATACTTATAAGT
The DNA here is from genome assembly GCA_026074375.1 of Tanacetum coccineum. NCBI lineage: Eukaryota > Viridiplantae > Streptophyta > Magnoliopsida > Asterales > Asteraceae > Tanacetum > Tanacetum coccineum. Next base: position 89,049 of record BQNB010002464.1, on the reverse strand, counting down.
AGAAAATAATCCGGACCACAATAACCCCTCCTATTAAGCCGCAACTTAAATATACTTATTGGGCCGTGAGTCGAATAGCTCAAAAATACGTATATTAAGCTTGAAAATAAGCTAATAAGTTACGTATCGCATTTGGTTACCACCATAAGCCTAAAAAATAGTCCACGAATATACGCAAATCTAAGTAAATAATCAAAATCACATCCCTCGTGATTTTACTTCAAGCCGTGAGCCATAAGCTCAAAATAAACCAATAAATGCTTAAAAATAATCCCCTCAATAAAGTTATATACAAGTTATTATCAAAAATGCGATCTAAGCAACATAATTATTCAAACCTAACACGACCATATTACAAAACTAACAAAACTCCCTCTTCTTTTTTTATATCCCACGAACAAACACCCCTTTTTATCTGTTTGTTTCGAAAAATTGATTTTCTTTCCCACAACGATCAACTTGTACAACTAACATCTATGCATCAAAATAAACCCAAAAGGACAAACAAAATTTAAATTTGAAAACTTACAAGAAAATCTTTAAATTCGTAGATTTCGACACGAACCGGACAACCTAAACATTGTTTAAATGGATACCCGAACACTAGAATCAACCCCAAATATTTATGTCTTCGTGTTTTCCTGATCAAAGTTCAAAAATATAAAGTGTGTGTGTGTTTGCTTAGCTCGAACGCCAAGAGGGAGAAAAAAGTGAGATGAAAAATTTAATTTTTGTGTGTGTGTGTGAATAATGCTTGAATGGAATATCTATAGTCCTTCTCCAAATGACACAAGCCCTAAAATAAGCCTCCTTGTCTCCAAGGGAGGGTTCGACCGGCCAACGGATCTAGGAAGGTTCGGGTCTTTCTTTTCGTGTCGGGATCACTTAAAAGCTCGTAAAACTCAACCGTAAAATTTACCCCAAAGTTAATTAGCATTTTTATTCACTTTAAAAAACACTTTTCCATTAACCTAGAGTATTCACGTGACATATTTTCACTTTAAAAACCCTTCAAAAACACATTTGGGGACATTATCAGACACGTGCCATACGCGTTTTTCTGCAATTTTCTCTCTCAAAATTCACTGGTCAAAAACCACCCGAAATACAAATAAAACAATAATATACTTCCAAATAGGAATTTATTATTCACAATATACAACAAATTTATCATAAATTCTTAAAAAAATCATCCTCGTCAACACGGTACAAAAGTCCTGAATAAACTGACAAAATTTTCAAAATAGGTCAAAGGACTATAAATGAAATATTCAAAACACAAAAGGGCAAAGGTTACATTCTACCCCCCTTAAAAGAATTTCGTCCCTGAAATTCAACTACTAATATCACTAAACAATTGCAGGTACTTTAATTTCATCTGATCTTCACGTTCCTACGTGAATTCAGGGCCACGTTTTGAATTCCACCGAACCTTGACGATGGCACTTACTCCTCCAACTTCGCTTCAACTTCTTAAACTCTCGCTTCCAAAATTTTCCATAGCCCTCTTCCATAAAATTCAACTTAGCATCAACTCGAATCTCATCCAAAGGCACTTACAGTGTTGGATCAGCCAAACACTTCTTAAGGTTCGACACGTGGAACGTGTCAAGAACACCACTCAATTCCTTAGGAAAATCTAACTGATAGGCCACATGGCCTACCTTTTCAATAATCTCAAAAGGTCCAACAAATCTAGGTGCTAACTTCCCTTTCTTCCCAAAGCGTACTACACTTTTCCAAGGCGACACTTTGAGCAAGACATAGTCACCTACACTAAACTCTAAAGGCTTCCTCCTCTTATCAGCATAACTTTTCTGGCGATCACGCGCAGCCTTAAGTCTATCCTTAATCTGCGAGATCTTCTCAGTAGTCTCTTGCACTAACTCAGGTCCTATCAACTGACCTTCTCCAACCTCAGCCCACATAATTGGCGAACGACACTTTCTACCATATAATGCCTCAAACGGAGCACATCTCACACTAGAATGATAACTATTGTTATACGAAAAACTCAAACAACGGAAGATGAACATCCCAACTTCCCCGAAACCAGGACACACAACGCTCTAAGCATGTCTTCCAAAGTCTTTATAGTATGCTCACCCTGACCGTCGGTCTGAGGTGATACGCCCTCACGTCATGTTCCAAAACGAGTCCCTAATGCCTTTTTGCATTGACTGCCATTGACTGCCAAAACCTTGAGGTGAAACGACTATCACGATCTGATATAATCAAGATCGGCACACCATGTCTAGCAACTATCTCATTCAAATACAATCTAGCCAACCTTTCCATCTTATAATCCTCACACATAGGTAGAAAATGAGCAGACTTAGTCAATCGGTCCACAATGACCTAGATTGTGTCATGCCCACTACTAGTCCTAGGCAACTTAGTCACAAAATCCATAGCTATCCCTTCCCATTTTCATATGGGAATCTCAGGTTGCTGGAGCAAGCCAGATGGCCTTTGATGCTCAGCCTTAACCTTTAAACAAGTCAAACACTTACTAACATACTCAGCTATATCCTTTTTCATTCCAGGCCACCAATACCTATCTCTCAAATCATAATACATCTTATCAGCACCTGGGTGTACAGAGTACTTCGACTTATGGGCTTCATCCATTATCAGGGTTCTCACCTCACCCTTCAAAGGTACCCATATTCGATCCAGGTAGTACAAAGTTCCATCACTTCTCTGTTCTATCATCTCATCCAAACCTTTCTGTAATCCTGTAAACTCATCCACAACCTCCTTCTGAGCCGCCAGTATCCTATCCTTGATACTCGACTGAAGGATCATATTCATAGCTCTAACTCTCTTAGGCTTTACTCTTTCCTTCCTACTTAGGGCATCAGCCACCACATTCGCCTTACCAGGATGGTAGCGAATTTTACAATCATAATCACTAAACAACTCTACCCAACGACGCTGTCGCATATTCAATTCTTTCTGACTAAAGATATGCTGAAGACTCTTATGGTCTGTATAGATGACACTCTTTGTCCCATACAGATAATGTCTCCAGATCTTAAGTGCAAATGCGACTGCACCCAACTCTAAATCATGGATAGTATAATTCTCCTCATGAATTTTCAACTGCCTAGATGCATAGGCTATTACTTTACCTTTTTGCATTAACACACAGCCTAGTCCTATCCCAGACGCGTCACAATATACCACAAAGTCTTCTGGTCCATCAGGGAGAGCTAGAATAGGGGCATTACATAATTTATCCTTCAAGGTCAGAAATGCCAATTCCTGTTCCTCACCCTACTCGAAAGTCTTACTTTTCTGAGTCAAGATAATAAGAGACTTAGTTATCTTTTAAAAGTTCTCAATGAACCTAGGGTAATATACAGCCAATCCTAAGAACGAACGAACCTCAGTAGGAGTTCTAAGGGATTTCTAATTCTTAAAATCTTTAATCTTACTAGGGTCTACATGAATCCCATTACCATCTATCACATGCCCAAGAAACTGCGCTTCTCTTAGCCAGGATTAACACTTAGAAAACTTAGCATACAATTTCTCCTTTTTGAGCAGTTCTAAGACTAACCTTAAGTGTTCTACATGCTCCTCTTGAGTCTTAGAGTATATTAAGATATCGTCTATAAATACTATCACAAACTTATCAAGATACAACCTATAAAATATATTCATCAAATCCATAAACATTGCTGGTGCATTAGTCAGACCAAAGGACATTATAGTGAACTCAAAATGTCTATAACGAGTTCTAAACGTAGTCTTTGGAATATCATCCTCGTGCACTCTCAATTGATGGTATCCAGACCTAAGATCTATCTTTGAGAAAAGCTACGACCCTTTCAGTTGATCTAATAGATCATCAATTCTAGGAAATGGATAACGATTCTTAGCAGTCAATTTTTTCAACTCTCTATAATCAATACACATCCTAAAAGAACCATCCTTTTTCTTAACAAACAATACCGACGCTCCCCAAGATGACAAACTTGGTCGAATGAAACCTTTGTCTTGGAGTTCCTTGAGTTGTCCAGACAACTCCTCCAATTCAGAAGGTGCCAAACGATAGGGAGACTTTGCTACCGGTGTTGCTCAAGGGATTAACTCAATTCAAAACTCAATTTCCCGAGTAGGCGGTAATCCAGATAGGTCATCTGGGAATACCTTAGGAAAATCTCTAACCACAACAATCTCTTCTTGTTTCCTTTCATTAGCCTTAACACTCATCAAGAGTCTCGCTTTCTCTTCTGGTCTTTCTCCTAATACTCTAAGCACTTTGCCATCCGATAGTGGTATCCTTACTACCTTCTCATGGCAAATTATTTCAGCTTTATAATTAGACAACCAGTCCATCCCTATAATCACATCAAAACTCCCATGTCCAAAAGGTATCAAGTCGATGTCAAAGACATGTCCCTCAATTTCTAGTTTGCAACCCTTAATAACCTTATCAATCTCTACTAGCTGCCCGCTAGCTATCTCAATATCATATCTAAAACCTAAGTCGCTGGGCTCTAAGCCTAATAGAGGTATGAAAGTAGTAGAAACAAAACTATAATCGGCACCAAAGTCAAATAAGGTAGTGGCAAAATGATTGTTCAAAGTAAACGTACCCGTCACAATGTTCAGATCCTGGCAAGCTTCCTCTGCTCCCAATATGAATGCCCTCCCCTAGCCTGGTTCCCTTGGTTTCCACGACCCTGACCCCCGTTATTAGCAGTAACTTGTTTTGGAAAATTTTCTCCCAGTCCTTGTGGTCTATTCCACCTAGGGCAAGTTAGCCTAACATGGTCGGTACTACCACACTCATAACATGCCCTAATAGTTGGGTTTCTAGCATTAACAAGATTCACATTCCTTGGCACACTTCTATAATCCCTTGCCAAATAGCCCAGGCGGTTACAATTGTAGCATATGCGACAAAGCCCACCGGGTGCGTGGAAGGAACTTGCAGATGTTATTTAAAAAATTTTTTTTTAAAAAAAAGATCTTTGTGGTTACACTTGGGCCAAGTACCCGTATTCTCTCTTCCTACAGGGTTTACAGTAGTAGCAAAAGCATTCCCAGTCCTAGTCCTCTTATTATCATCCCTACCATTCTTATCCTTACTAGGTTCCCTCACATTTCCTCTTTTCTCAACCTTCTTAATTGATCCATTCCTGACAGCCTCATCGGTCAGTGCACCAGAAATTTGCACAGCCTTCTGTATAGTCTTTGGCTCTGTTGCTGCCACCATCCCACGGATCGGTAAAGCAAGGCCATACACATACCTCTAAATCATCCGACTATCAGGAGTTACCAAATGTAGAACTAACCTAGCCAACTTATGAAACCTATCAGTATACGCAGCATGGCCATACCCGACCATGGCGTATTCCCACTAACTCAGATTCCAACTTTTGCATCTCAATACTAGGACAAAACTCTTGTATCAACATAAACTTAAAGTCATTCCATGGCATACTAATAGCAACTTCCCGGCCTAGCATGCCGATCTGAGAGTTCCACCACGTTAAAGCCTTACCCACAAATTAATCCAGTGTGTTCTTTCACTCTTGGTCAATACTACAACCACTCATATCATGCACATACTCCATTTTCTCAATCCAACGAGTAAGAACTACAACACCTCCCTTACCATCATATTCCTTAGGGTTACAAGCTAAGAACTCCTTATATGAACAACCTACCCGGTTGCCATTCACTATCACATTCCCAACGTTCTCATTAACCACATTACCATTCTGATTTCCAACATTTCCTCGGTTACTAACCTGAGCCAACATGGCGGGTAAGAGGTTCTGTAATTGTTGGGCAATGATCGTTGAGAAGTCGGGTGCTCCCCTATTGGCTCCCTCTACATTCCTATTGACTCCCTCTACACCCCCATTAGCTCCCATACCTTGGTCATTTCCTTGACCATTCAAATCATCAACACGCTCATCATTACCTTCCCTAGGTCTTCTACCCCTTCCACCTCTACCAACCCGTTCACCCGTTCCCCCTCCTAGTGATTCGGCAGCAGGCCGGCCAGCACTTCGGGTCCTCATTCTTGGCGGCATTATCTATACGAGGGAGAACATGGGCAACGTTAGGTAAGTGGGAAGACTAATATATATATATATATATATATATATATATATATATATAGAGAGAGAGAGAGAGAGAGAGAGAGAGAATATCTCACTATATATACCGATATACACATAACACCACCCTACGGTGTCAACATTGATTTGTGTGAACAACATTACTAAGTATGAGTGAGTTGTGATACGCTTATAACTACGTTGGCCACCGTACTTATATTCGCATCCTTTCCCATTCATATTCAATATTGAGCCCACCCATTTCAATGACTGACATAACTAAGGCACTAAACCGCGAACACACAAAGGCACACAAAAGCGGAACACCGCGCACATAGATCCTATATGCAACTAGACGACGGATCTTAGGTTATAGTCTAGGCCAATCCACCTAGTTCTCTATAACCTTGGCTCTGATTACCAATCTGTCACACCCCGACAATGGCGAAAACTCGGGAATGCAACATAATGATCAATCATAACACAAGATAAAAAAATAGAGAAAACTACATTGCATAAACTCCAAGTGCTATGAAGACCATCAACCTTGAACAAACTCAAGTGATGTCCCAAATCGTAACTAAAATCCTTAATCTCTTACAATTATTCAACTGCCCACAAATACCAGATTCAAACAACAAGCAAGCAAGACTTCAACGAAAATCCACACGGGATACTTCTAAGTCTGCTATCACAATCACCAAACTACTCTTCTTTCACTTTACCTAAAAATGATACTCGAAAACGTCAACAATAATGTTGGTGAGCTCGCAAGTTTGACCTTAAACCCAAAAGTTGTGCCAATATTTCAACAGTGGACAATAGTGCTATATGATAGAGAATATATGCTAACAATCCAAGACATAGCATCCCCACTAGTCATATCTCAACATCCAATAATAAACCCGGAGTCGCAACTCCCAAATCACTAACGCACCTAAAGGGCCTACTAGCTGGAGCACTATATTAAGGCGAACCACATAGAACCTTTCATGCCAAACACAGCACATGCAAGTACCACACAGAACCTTGCATGCCAAACACAGCACATGTAAGTACCACACAGAACCTTGCCATGCCAAACACAATACATGCAAGTAAATCAACACATAATATTCACATAGCGGTCATAAGTACATAAATTATCCCAAAAACAAAACCACATTTCGCACAGATCAATTCAAAACATTTCAAAACATATTTGAGTATCATTTTCCCCCAACGGAAAAACCAGTAAAAAGTGAGGCTACGAGAACTCACCTCAAGCAAGTCTTTAGCAACCCAATCTCAATCACACAAGCAAATGCAACAACGCCCGCACACGACCTTGTCCAATTAATGTCCCAATTTAATCATCCAATTCCAAAACAATCTTTACGTTTGATGCATAGTGTTTTAGACGCGTTGTATAATTACCCAAAACAGTTTAGTGGTGTGATGGTTGACGACTTAACTCCACAATCATATCAATCTCATTCCCCGATAATACATACTTATACTATTTAGAGAAAATAGATAAGTAATATAAATAAATATTTATAATTAATAATTATAAATATATTTCGACAAGTCCATTCGGTAACCCTTAGACACTTTAAAATAATAATTATACTGTTGAAAATGAAACGTTTACTCATAATAAACACATTAGAGAAGTTTCGAGAAAAAAAATATATTTTTCATCTTTTAGTGAATTTATTAAATAAATAAAATAATTAAATATTATTTTATTATTTAAAATCAAAAATCATGTTTTTAAGAAAATTTCTAAGTATAAACTTTTTACGAAATTTCGACATGACCCGTACGTTTATACAACGTTTTCCAAGGTTTCAAACCTTATTTTCAACAATTTTTCACAAATTCGACACTTTTCGACAAAATTCCAAAATCTCAATCTTTAACGCTTACCAACACTTTTTCCCCAAAATATCATTCAATATCACTTCGTAAATACATTTTCACTTTCAAAATTCCTTCAAAATTCTCATAACTACTAAATATCGCTTATTGGGCCACTTTTATAAGTCAAAAATATAATCCAAGTCCAAAACCAAAGTCCATTTACATATATAAGTATATACTTATATGTAGAAAATAATCCGGACCACAATAAGCCCTCATATTAAGCCGCGACTTAAATAGACTTATTGGGCCGTGAGTCCAATAGCTCAAAAATACGTATATTAAGCTTGAAAATAAGCTAATAAGCTACGTATCGCATTTGGTTACTACCATAAACCTCAAAAATAGTCCACAACATACGCCATAATACAAAAATAATCAAAATCACTTTCCTAGTGATTTTGGAAATCTACCCGTGGCATATAAGCCTAAATAAGCCAAGAAATAGCTTAAAAATAAGCCCGATTAAGCCATACAAGCTACTATAAAAAATAAGCATTCTAGCATCATATATTATTCAACCATCATGACCACAACATCTGTTGGAAACAAGAAAAGTATCGGTCACTTCCAAGTTGTAATAGTCTTAGGCCATAGTTTGTTATATGATTAGTCTAGTAAGCTAGTCTGGCCCAAGGCCCATGGAAAGCCCGTTAATGCCCATGGCCGGCCATGTATGTAGAATATATACCCTCTCCATGCCTTGGAGAGGGTGGTTGGTTGTTTCACTTCTTATTTTTTCACACACATAATATTCAATATTACTTTCTTTCTTTAGAAACTTTCCAACCCACTTACCTCTTTAGTTCTTGCATATCATTAAAGATTACTAGTATTCTTCAATTAGTATCAAGAGCCATTGAGTGACGTGTTTAGTTTTTGTGTTTGTCTTTTGATTTGTGTTCAAAACCTTTACAAAGAGCAAAATCTTGATTTAAAATTTTTTGGCTTAAAAACCTTGTTCCTATAGGGTTAGTAACACTAGTTGTACAAGATTTTTTTGCAAAAAAACCAATCAAAAATGTGTCTTTTTGAGTTTTAAAAATTTGGGTTTCGTCTCAGTTACAACCGAACTAGTCCTGTCTGTTGGAACAGAACTAGAAGATAGAATGAGTTAACCGAACTAGTTAACCAACTACGTCCTGTCTCGTTGGAACTGACAAGAAGATTCGAACAGTTATTCGAAACCAGTGGATCCGAGCTAGTGGTTTTAGTTGGAAACCCGAACCAGTTGGTTTTACGTTGACACGAACGAGTTGGTTTAGTTGTAACCGAACGAGTTGTTTTAGTTGGAACCGAACGAGTTGTTTTAGTTGTAACCGAACGAGTTGTTTTAGTTGGAACCGAACGAGTTGATCTCAGTTGGAACCCGAACGGTTTTCTCTATGTTGGAATACCGAACACGTTTCTCTGAGTTAGAACGAACTAGTCTGATTTGTAGGAAACGACACGAGTTGACTAAGTTGGCAACGACGAGTTTCTTAAGTTGGAAAAACCGAACTAGTCTTTTCATTTAGACACGAACTTAGTTGATTCTAGCTTGGAACCGAACGGAGTTGATCATAGTTTGGTCCTAACCGAACCTACCTCCTGAACTAACCAGTGAACCGATTCTAGTCTTATTTGTGTTGGTAACTCGGAACTACGTGAACCGAAGCACTGCCTGCGAGCCGACACTAGTTTTTTTGTTTGACTATCGAACCAGGATACGGATACAGTGGAACCAAACCTAGTTTTTTGTTTGATAACCGAAATAGATATCGACCCAAGGACAAACTAAACTAGTCAAACCCTATCAACGTCAAATTTATAAATCTTCGGTTACTTCTCTCTCTGATTCTGTCCCAACTCCCGTTAAACATTAACTGTGTTTGCCTCTCGGCTTTTGTCGACGCAGAATTGTAAAATTTCTGGTCGTAGTTTCAAGAATTATTTCAGAACTCAACAACGACCGATTACTCGCGTCACAACTAAGCAACAGATTTCTTCCTCCTCAGCACCACCCTCCGATACCCTACGTGTGAAAATTCAGTAGTTTTTTTGCACTACCATGTCCGCTATATATCTGATCCCGACTCTCTGCTGATAAATCACTTCTCTCAGGTGGTGATCACATAAACACCGATGACTTGAACATCTACACTTCTGTATGCATTCATGGACACCAATCGCAGCACATTGACAGTCTCTATCATGATGCAACCTTGACCCCACCTACTATGGAGTCGCTATGATCCTTGCTAACGATTGAGAAAGGTCCAACTCCGTCTGAGCCAATCAATGCCATATGCGATGGCCTGTATCAAGACTTAAGGATTTCGTACGGACTCCCTCAACGATGAGTACATTACTTAGTGACTTTAATAGTAGGATGTAGTCTGCCCTCCCTGGCTAGCCAGCGTCCACCGCCTAGTTCTGATGGCACGGTCACCGGTCCCTCCGCTCTCCTGGCCTCGCCGCTACCCAACCGGCTCTATCGCACTAGCTTCTGTAATGACGAGGACACTAGTATAGTTATAGCTGGTAAGTACCTTAGCCGCACCTCTCGGTAGACGTCATAGATTCGATCTCCGACAGGATAAGCGCTTTTAGTTAGTTAGAGATAAGATATGCATCGAGACGACCCAATTTGGGGAAGAGTCCTGGCTATATTATTCTCACGCGTTTTTGTAGATGCCGTTTACGGGTTTCCACCACCAACATCCATACTAAAGAACACACCGGCTTAGGGAAATAGTCAGATAACAGAAACACAATTCTCCTTGTTCGTTAATAGACATCCACTGATGGACTCTTTTAGTTTTAATTGTACTGTTCTTCCACAGTAATAAGTTGTGTCTATATACGCATTAGGACATTAGTTTTCTAGCAGAGTCTATCTTATGTTTAGCTTGTGATTAACATAGGATATCTAGATCACCCTAACCTTAACAGGCAGTAAAGATCTATTAGTGTAGGACTCACAAACTCATCCCTGTGCCCCGTAGTCACCAGCGCGCATTGTCTGCAGCGTCTCTCCCGTATCAAAAGAATACCCCTCTTAGCTCCTTCTGATCCCTTCATAACCAACCTCACAACAAAACCTCTATACAACCTTTAAACATGCTAGGATTGACAATGAAAAGCATGATGCTAGTGTTATAGTGAACACCACGCGCCGCTCAACAACAACACATAACCTTCAACCTCAAATCTCATTACACTTCCTCAAATACAACAATGCACAACTACCAGGTTTCCTTATTCTGAAGAGGATTGAGTACTGACCGGTCTGGGCACTCCAAGATGGACTAAAATGGATCATAAACAATGATATAAAAATATCTGCAGAGAGTTGATCTGTACAAAACTGCGCACAATACACGACCCACTCTCCGCTACAATACAGCGCCCTCTTCGGGAAGAGACCGTATGGAAGGGTCATTCATGCTTACACAATGACTGAGATGAACACATTGTATTCTCAGAGGGATTCAAAGCGCAAGAACTAACTTGCTTCACGTCTATTCTGATGTTCTTGTGGCTGATTTACATATATGGATGATGCAACGGATATATTGGATGCAGTCAAAGCTAGGTTGGTGCGAAACTGTGACTCAACGGAAGCTGAGAAAGTCTATGCTGAAGCAAGAATTTTTAGAGTTCAGAATTAGTGAAGCAGAGGGATTGCATAAAGGGTATGACAGGATGCAGAAGATTCTAAGTCAGCTTAACCAACTCAAGGCCAAGCCAGAGGATGAAGATATTAATCTCAAGTTTCTAAGAGCTTTGCCTTCATCATGGTCTCAGGTAGCTTTAACCTTGAAAACCAAAGGTGGACTTGAACTTCTTTCTTTTGATGATTTGTACTATAAGTTAAAGACTCTTGAGGTAGATATCAAAGGATACTCTACTTTTTCCTCAAGCCAATCTGCAGGTCCAAGCCATTCTGCATTTGTTAGTACCACCAGTGCTAGCAAAAAGATGTCATATGCAGATAGTCCAAACTATTCTTCATCTAACTACAATGCTCCATCAAACTCAAAGACTGGGTCTCACAGATCTGGTAATGTAATTGAAGATGTTCTTCAATCTTTTGTTGCTGATACTGAGCCAGAACAACTGGCTTATGAAGATTTTGAACAGATAGAAAAAATGGATCTGGAGGAGATGGACTTGAAATGGCAAATGGCTATGCTTTCTGTTAGAGTACACAAGTTCGAGTAGAAAGCTGGAAGGAAGATTGATTTTGATAAGAAGGAATCTGCTAGATTCAACAAGAAGAAGGTCAGATGTTACAAATGTCTTCAAAGAGGCCACTTTGCCAGAGAATGCTGGGCAAAGGGAGGAAATGACAAGCAGAGATATTCCTCATTCAAGATTCAGGAGATTGGAAAGAAGGAAGAAGATTCCAAAGCCTTGATCAGTGTTGATACATTGGTTGATTGGACAGATCATGATGGTCAGAGTGATGGAGTTATTGCTCCTAAAGAGTTTGGTATGATTGCTGGTTGTGATACTGAGGATGCAATTAAAGAAGGTGCTGCCAAGATATACAACTTGATCACTGGAGCTGATACAAAGGAAGCGAGTACTGCAGGTGATGCTGGAGAATTTGCTCTCATGGGTGTTACTTTTGAGGTACATAACTGCCCTTTTGGTTGTGACAATAAGTATAATGAACTTCAAAAGCAGTATAATGAACTTAATGAACAAAATAGTGAATATTTTATACAAGTTCAAGCTTATAAGAACTCACTTAAAACTTTGGAAAAACAAAAGAGAGTTCTTCAGAAAAATCAGTTGACACTTGAAGACAAGATTAGGGTGTTGTCTATTGAACTAGAAAATACAACTAATCTGCTAAAACATTCTGAAAGAATAAATGCTATTGCTGAGACTGCTAAGAAAGAATTACAGACAAAACTTGATAATCACTTAGTACAAATTGAAAAGTGGAGAACCTCTTCCAAAAACTTGTTCAGATTAATTGATAGTTCCATGTCTGTTAGAACAAAAGTGGGTTTGGGATTTAATAACTATATAAGGGAAAATGAGTTAGGATGGGATGACTCTGCATTTAGTGTATTTACCACTAACTCTGAAGAAGTGGAAGGTAGACCTCTTTTCAATAGGTTTGCCAAAGCTGATAGTATGAAAGTTGTGCCTCCACCTCTTTCTGGAGACTACACTCCTCTATCAGATCACACTGACTTAGATGAATCACAAATGTCTTATGGTACAAAGTCCTCAACCTCTGGTGACTCTAATTCTGTGTCTAATGACTTTGTCTCTTGTGATAACAGTGACAAGTCTTCAGAGGTCAACACAAATGACTTTGCCTCCAGTGATTCTAGTGTCAAATCTTCAGAGCCCAAGTCAAATGATTCTACCTCCTGTGCATCAACTTCCAGTGTATCCACATCTGAGAGTGAAGCTGAGATTGAGTCCAATGTTGGGACACCTATCCAAGAACCCATTATTGTTCAGGATTTACCTAGTTTCTCTTGTAATAGTTCTGATAAGAATGAAAACACTTCTAGGACTTCTTGTAATAAGAATGGTTATTTTAATAAAAAGGCAGGTCATTTTAGGAAAAATGCTTCATCTGTTTCTAAGTTATGTTTTGTATGTGGTAGTAGTACTCATCTTATTAAGGATTGTGATTTTTATGAGAAACAAATGGCTAATAAGACTGTTGGTAATGGGGTGGGACCTGTACATAGTAGGAATAATGTTAATCATCAAAATCAGTTTGTCCCACAAGCTGTACTTCTTAGGACTGGCAAAGTAAACATTCCTCCTGCTAGACCACAACCAGTTCCTACTGGTAAGCCAAAGGTGCCTGCACCAGTTCCTACTGGTAGGCAAAATAGGCCTTTTCCAGTTCCTACTGATAGAGGATATTCTCCATCAGTAACTTCTGGTTGGTGGAAAAGTACTGCTAGACCTATGCCCCATTTAAATAGACCTACAAGTTCTTATTTTCAGACTTATACACCATATGTACCTCAAATGTATTATAATCATATGAAATATGGTGGGGTGAGATGGGCAACTGCTGTTAAGCCCTCAGCAGGTTGTTCTTGGAAAACACATAGAAAAGGTTTATACTGGGTACCCAAGAACAATAGTGGATCTCATACATATTCATGGACAACCTTTTCAGATCCAAAAAGCAGACCCAAGTCATAAATGGCTTGGGTCCCCCTTAGACACTAACTTTTCCCATGTTGTATATTGTAGGAAAATCCTTATTCAGATGCTGAAGATGAAGGGATCTTTGATAGTGGTTGTTCTAGAAGTATGACAGGTAACATGGAAAGACTGGATGACTTTCAAGAATTTCAAGGAGGAAAAGTGACTTTTGGAGGTGGTGAAGGTAGGATTACTGGAAAAGGGACAATTAGAACTCCCACACTGGATTTTGAAAATGTCTACTATGTGAAGGAACTGCAATCTCTTAGATTTGTGACAAGAAGAATAGAGTTCTCTTCACAGACACTGATTGTCTTGTGTTATCCAAGGACTTCATGCTTCCAGATGAAAGTATGGTGGTACTTAGGGTTCCAAGGAAACATAATCTTTACACCATTAACTTGAATAATCTCAGTCCCAGGGGTAATTTGGCTTGTTTAGTGGCAAAAGACTCAGTTGATGAATCTGTGAAATGGCATAGGAGGATGGGTCATGTAAACTATAAAAACATGAACAGATTAGTTGTTGTAAAACATGAACTATAAAAACATGAACAAGGGTAATTTGGCTTGTTTACTCATCTTGTGGTTAACATTAGGATGCTCAATCCATAGATACTATGATTGAGGGGAGGATTTGAGTCCAAGGGGAGGACTGTTGTTGTAAAATTTTCTAAAAAGTTGGTTTTTAAAATTTTTTTACCACTTAGTTTTTCTTGCTACACTATGTTTCTCCTAGTAGTTGTATTTTTCTCCTGGTAGTTTTAACTTTTTCTACTGGTAGTTTTAGTTCCTCTTGCTTGTCTGTAATTAGTTCATTCTGATAGTTAATTTTCCTTTCCATTTTATTGTATATGTTTTGTGTGTATTGGCCTCACCTTTTGCAGACTAATGGTTCAAGAGGGTGGATTAGTGATTTTCTAGTGTTCTACATGGACCAGGTGGCCTTATTTTGATGAAAAAGAGTTCATACTGGTAGTTCAAGTGTTCCCTCTGGTGTTACCAGAGTTCCTACTGGTAGTTTCCATTTTTCCTACTGGTTGACCACTTCCTACTGGTAATGTTAATTTTCTTCTGGTTGACTTTTCTTTGTGCTGGTTATGTCCGTTCGTGCTGGTAGATTAAATTGAGTTTTATCTTCATTAAAAGTTACCATATTTTTGGCATTTTATTTGTCAAAGGGTTTCCTATTTAAATGGATAATTACTGTTTTCTCACATTTTAACAGTTACTTTTTCCATAAAACCCTAATTTCCAAACGGTCCAATAGAAATTGAGATCATTACTATATATAAATTAAATTACCACTCTCTACCAGTATCAACTCTCAATTGCGATCAACTCCCAGCACAAAATCTCAACCCTATTTCAAAATCATCAATGGCCGCACTAAGATACAGGGACGAACACAACAAAGTGGGTTATTTGCAAAAACCCACAGGAAGTGATGATTATCATCAGATTCTTGACTTCTTGAGGGCTTCTCACATAAGGTATGCTCTCACAAATGACCCCATCATCTTTGACTCATTAGTCAAACAATTCTGGTCTACGGCTACACTCAGGTCTCCTGAGTTAGGTCCCCCAACTATCCTAGCTACCATTGATGAGACTCCCTACACCATTACTGAGGACTCAGTAAGAAGTCAACTTCAATTAGCTGATGATGGTGGTATTGATGATTTACCCATTGCGGAAATCTATTCTGGAATGGATAACCTTGGGTATGTCACTGAAGGCAAGTTAACCTTTTACAAGAACAAGTTTTCACCTCAATGGAGGTTTTTGGTCCACACCATTCTTCACTGTCTCAGTACCAAGTCTGGTAGTTGGGATCAATTTGGTAGCTCACTTGTTGTTGCTCTTATTTGTCTATCTGATAGGAGAAAATTTAACTGGTCTAGTTACAATTTTAAGGGGATGGTTAGTAACATAGGAAATGCTAAAAAGTTCTTAATGTATCCTAGATTTCTTCAAACCATTTTGGGTATAGAAACTAGTCTTACAAGACAATACCAGGTGTTCAAGCTATCTAGTAAACTTTTTGCTAATATGAAGCTCAACTTTAAGGGGCAACCTATGCAACTTTTAGCTGCTATGCTTCCCCAAGATCAAGAAGGTGAAGATGCAGGGGTAGCTGCACAAGCTGTCCCACCACCCATACCTGAACCTATTCCTGAGCCTATGCCTGAACCTGACCAACCTCAAGACCCTTTGTCTACACCCCCAAGACAACCAACTTCTGACCCTTTTGATAAAGTGGAAGATGAACCTTTAGGAGGTTCTTTCCATGCATCTCCACTAAGGTCCACTCAAGCTCCCCATGCAGGTCACACTTCAGGTGGTGCAGAGGACCTTATTACACTGACTGTTGTGTCTTCTATAGTTTCTACTCTTGTGTAGAAGGTAAATTCATTGGAAACTGAGCTCAAGGACAACAAGAAGCTGTTTAAGGATGTGGTGGGAAAGTTGGTCAAGAAAGTCAAAGCAATGGAGGTAAAACTCAAGACCAAGAAAAGGAAGGTGGTTGTGAGTGATTCTGACCAAGAAGAAGGAGGAGAGCAAGATGTGGATTTGGATGCTCTACTTGCATTGGCTAATGCAGTTGTGATTGTTGATTCTAATATTCCTCCTGGTGGTGCTTCTAGTTCCCATATTCCTACTGATATTCCTACTGGTGGTGAGTTTGTCTTATATGTTTTCACCTTTTTGTTTTAGTAACAAGTGTTTTGTTAAAAGGATTTAAGCAACTGACAAGCTTTTGCAAACTGTTCAAATAAGTTTTGAGTCTTTGGTGTGCCAAGTTGTTTTTGTTTCAGGCACACTAATGGACTATAAAGTTACTATTTTCAGGTTTGGTTTTGGTTACCCACCACACAACAAATGGTGTTCAACTCACCATGTCTCACAGACAGAAGAGTTGATTTCACTATGAGGTACGACTCTGGTGTGTTTATCAAAATCCGTTGTTAGTTTAAATAGTTTTTTTTTCTCAAAACTATAGGGGTTTTTACTCACCAATGATTCATTTTGTGAGGAGTGTTACAATGGATTTTCAAAATTCCCTGGCCATCGCAGGTCTCTTGAATTATTGAAACTTGGTTTCTATGTCCAAGGCTAATTTAGGTATAGAATGATTTGATATAGAATGTAATGGTTGCTTAATAAACCATAGGGTAACTCAGGCTGGCAATGTTGAAGTACATATTTAGTTGAGATGGTTTGCAATCCACCATGCGGAGCAACCCTTTACTGGAGTCACTCTAGGATTGCATTAATCCCCAACAAGCTCAAAAGGCATATGTGGTTAGTACATTGTCCGTTATATACTGTCCGATTTATGGCTGTGTTTGATATTTTGCAAAATCATTGGGTTTCTAATTTTAAACCCAATGATTCATGCTGAAGAGTGGGACTGGTTACTAGATTCACCAGAGGTGATGTCTGAATTCACCAATGGATTAGATAGCCCAAGATTGTGTAGCTACCCCCTGGTAAAGCTTATCAATCTACTCATGTTGGACTTCGGTGTTTCCAATAGTCTGTTGTTGGTAAGATTTCTGTGAGGTTCTTCAATGTTGTGATTTTTGATGTTAGTTCTCAACCAGGCTACGTAGACTAAAAAATATATGGTTCTAGACTGAACGACTGATCTGCTTAAGACCGAAATCTATATGGTTATAAGAATGAAGACTAATCTGCTTGACACAATATCTGCTCACTGATCATCTTTCCTCATCATTAGTTTCTTGAAGGTGTTCTTATGAAAAATAAAGATGCTGCCTTTAGAGACATTCAGATGATATGTGCAGAATTTTCAAGTGTTCGAGTCAAGACTCAAG
Source organism: Tanacetum coccineum (assembly GCA_026074375.1). Lineage (NCBI taxonomy): Eukaryota > Viridiplantae > Streptophyta > Magnoliopsida > Asterales > Asteraceae > Tanacetum > Tanacetum coccineum. Next base: position 71,043 of record BQNB010002464.1, on the reverse strand, counting down.
TCGATTGGATGTTGCTGCAAAGTTCATATTTCAATCCTCAAGGTTCAAGCCTGAAAATCTATCTAGAAACTGGAAATTAACATAGTCAAATTCCAGTTTAGGGGAGGATTGTTAGGAATATTTGTAATACTTAGTTTCTACTAGTAGGTATGTAGTTCCTGCTGGTAAGGTTATTATCATAGTTAGTACTGGTAGGCTAAGTTTAGTTCATACTGGTAGAGTACTTAGTCCTGGTAGAGTCAAATAGTTATTCCAGGATAAGACTTTAGTTAGTTAGAGATGAGGATATGCATGAGCCAAATAAGGAAGATATTCATGCATATCAATCTCACGCGTTTTGAGTAAATGCTGTTTAGGGTTTCTCCTCTATAAAAACCCACGGCTTAGGGAATTGTAAGACATTCAGAAAATACAATTCTATTCTACTTATTCATTAATAGAAATCCATAGAAGGATCTTTTAGTTTTTATTAATCATGTTCTTCTTATTAGTTGTGTCTATATTCCGCGTAGACATTAGCTTTTAAAGCAAAAGTCTCTCTTGTGATTAGCTTGTGATTACATAGGTTAATCACCATCCTTAACAGGCAGAAAAGATCTATCTAAAGTGGGATCCTTTAAATTCATATAAACATGATTGATAAAGTGTTTTTACAATAAAAAAGAAAACAAAGTTTTTAATAGGTTTCACTGTTATGTTTGTGAGAAAACTTTATCGGTCATATTCATATAAACTTTAAAGTATCTTAATCCATTCTATTATGCATGTTATCAATGTGGTTCCTCTAATGGCAATATAAATTTAAAATAACTATGATAAATGACTTTTCGTACAATTAAATGTATCTTTAACAATAAGGGCTAATAGTCTGAAAATGCATCGAAGTTGTCACGATTTCCTTTTGAAAGCTATGAACTTTTAATTTTTCTTTTGTGTGTAAACACTTTGCTAATCTTCCTATTGTAGCCATGAAACGGGGGTAATTTGACATGACTCCTTATTAACCCACTTTTTCCCGTTTTCCTTTACAATTTTTCCATTATACACTTTGAGGGGTTCGTTTTGTCAAGAATCAAAGTACAAGGTATTGGGCTTCATATCACATCTAAAACACATTACCCGCGATCAAAAAACACAATCACCAAAAACCTGTTCTTCCCTAATTCTTTATTAACCTTAATTCAAACAATCAACAGTTCTCAAAATTTCATAATTGACAGATTCTCCAAGAACCCTAATTTATGTAATAAGGTATGTCAAAAATTCTTATTTTTTATAATTTTTAATCGATTGTGGTTAGTTTTCCCTAATTTAATTTGTTGAAGAACCCTAATTTTTTTCTTTAATCTATCAGAATGATCCCTGGGACCGACCTGCATTGTTTTGATGTTCATAATGATGGTTACTTTTCCCATTTACCGTTAACTTATGTTGATGGTGCCATCCTTGAAATGGTTGTTCGAATGATGCCTTATGAAGAGTTTGTTGTGTATTTAGAAGAAAAGTGTGGCTGCTACTTTCAAGGTTTGTATTACCAAGTACCAAACCATGACTTGGAAAGGGGTTTAGTTAAGGTTAGTGACGATAGGTCATTATCTTACATGTTTGATGTTGAAGAGACATTTGGCAGGCTTAATCTTTATCTTGATCACTTAGATATGGATCTTTCAGAGTATTTAAGTCAAGCTATTACAAATGAGATAGATGCTTGTGTTTTTAAGAAAATAATCCCTCCTAAAAAGAGGTATTGCAATGAGTTTCCATGGTTGAGATGGTTGATTGGGTTGAGATGGAGGTTGAAAATCCAGAGGGTGTTGAAACTAGTACTAGGAATATAGACAAGGGCATTGATGCAACAGATTGTGTTGAAGCTAGGACTAGTACTACAGATAAGGGCAAAGAGAAGGTTAGTAAAGATGCAACAGAGGTTGTTGAAACTAGGAGAAATATTATTGAAATTGACTCTGAGACTAAGTATGACAGTGATGATGATAGCGACTATCAGTCAGATAAGTCAGTTGACTATCTTAGTCCTGGTGAAGAAGAATTGATTGAACTTATAAATAGGATTAAAGCTAGTAGAGAGGCAAAGGCTAAAAAAAAGATAACCCAGTTTCAGAAATGAATGAGCCAAATGATGAAAACAGTATGCCTGTGGATAATGTTAGAGGTGAGGATTTTGAGGAACATGATATTTACATGAATGAGCTTTTGAAAAGTCTTAACACTGCTGATAAGGATGGAATCACTGAAGATCTTTTCATTTCTATTGAAAAACATGTGGAGATGTATCCAATGTATGATGAAACAACACAATGGAGACTAAGAAAACCAAAGGTAAAAGGATATGAAGTTTAATGTTTGTTTCTTTTTTAATGTACAAATGATGTATATTAACACATATTTATGTTTCAATTGCAGGTTGGTGAAAAGTATGTAAGTGTTGCCTAGTTCAAAGAGTGCCTAACCTACTATGCTCTGGCAAATGGTTTCTCTTTGTGGTATGAAAGGAGTGGAGAAGTTAGGGTGGTAGCAAAGTTTGGACAAAGACCACCTAGGTTGTCTGATCCCGAAAAATGTAAACAAAGAAAGCAGACCAAGTACCCTTGTGCTAGTAGTGATGATTTGCCTACATGTCCTTGGAGATGTTATGCTAGGTGGATGACTACTGAAAAAACTTTTCAATGCATATCCTTAGAAGATGAACATACATGTGTTAGGAATTTCAACTTTGGTTCATTGGTCAACTATAAGTGGATTCCAAAAGTCTTTGGTGATAAGATTAGGGCTAACCCAGATATTAGATTGTGTGATATAGCTGATTTAGTGATGAAAAAGTATAAGTGTAAGGTCAGTCCCAATTAGTGTACAAATGCTAAGAAGTATGCATTGACAGAGTATGAAAAGACCACTGGTGAACATTATTCTATATTTAGATCTTATGGAAAACCAATTTTAGATTCCAACCCTGGGTCTACTGTAAAGTTGGGAGTGACTGTGAATCCTGATGGCAAAACTTTCTTTGATAGGTTTTATGTGTGTTTTGCTAGTGGGTCAAGAGGTAGAGGTGCTGGTGGGTCTAAAAGGAAACATGTATCAATTACTGGAACACAAAAAAGACAAGGTAAGAAGAAGGTTGGGACTTATGGATTTGCTAAATGGTTTGGATTGCAAGTTGAACCAGAGCAAATACAAGATAAACCATAACAAACTCATCATGAACCCATACAGACACAAGATGAAAACCAAGTGGAGCAAACATAAGAACAAGCTGAGATATACTTGACTCAAGTGGAGCAAACCCAAGAACAAACTCAAGACCAAGTGCACCCACAAGAACAACCACAACAAGTAACATTGAGGACACCAAGTGCAAGAATCCTCCAATGGAAGTTAGGAAAACAAGGCATTAGTCAAAAGACTGCCTTGAATGTATGTGGATGTTTTTGAACAGTTGACCTATTATTATGCCATTTTTGTAACATGTGAGGGCAATTGGTGGTAAAACATTAACTGTGTAGGTGGGGTTTTTAATATTTGGAAAAAACTCATTAGTACTGGTTGGTACCTTACTAAGTTAAAAGCTAAAAAAGTTTCATGAATGAACCATCACAAAATTGCTCATTTTGTACATCATACCAAGGAAACTAATTGTCAATGGTTCATTCTTAAAAATCTTGTGATCAATGTAAATGTTAAAGGCACTGGACTTTCTTAGTGAGTATCATTTGCAAAATCAATTAAATTTGTAGTATTTAAAGGGTTACGAAAATGTAATAAATAAAGTTGTAGTGATTACATAATAAGTGATGTAAGTTGTTACCCGTAAAGAGGTTGTTAAAGGGGTGAAAATTTGTAAAAAGTTAAAGTTTAGGGGCAAGGTATAACAGTGGCTAAAAGAGGAAAACGAGAAAAAGTGGGTTAATAAGGTGTCACGTCAAATTACCCTCGTTACATGGCTACAATAGGAAGATTAGCAAAGTATTTGCACACAAAAGAAAAATTAAAAGTTCATAGCTTACAAAAGGAAATTGTGACAAGTTCGATGCATTTTAGACCATTATGATCTAACAATTCATAATCAAAGCAGTTTAAACAAGAAATACATCAAAAAAGTTTTCAACGATTAAATTTTTATTTGAATGAAGTAAAAAACTTATTATGTTTGTTGGCGGAATAACAATCAATAGTTAAATAACAACTTGTTGGTTATCTCACTCAATACGTAAACCCAAAACAAAATAGGTAATTAAGTGTTTCAGGTAAGAACTCTGTTAACTCACTGAAAATTCTAGTAACGTAGTTCTTAGGAGGGTTAAATGCTTTTATAAATGTGTATTACGATAATTGGACAGATTCCATTTACTCTCTTTACAACATTTATCTTGTATAGGCAAATCCTCATTGCGCGTTTACCCGTGTGATAATAACAAAGTTTTGTCTTCATTTGTCATGCATTATAACCTAGAAAAGTAAGATGTACCTTACTGAATTAGATCAGATGATTCCATACTTGATGTGTTCAATCCCGCTTTTAGGAACACAATTGACTAGTCGTTTTCCTTTTTTTATCAATATCTAATATAACTTTGTTGACTTTCTTTCATATGTACTTTTCTCTTATCATTCCATGAAAGCTTCCCACCTATTCTTTCAGGAGAATTAGATACTTTTCTGATTATCTTTTCTAGTTGTGTCTTAAATTGTTTGAGAAGATCAAGAGGGTAGCTAGGGGAGTCGGAGAGTCGGTGTTAAATTGTCATCACTCACATACTCCATCATCTTCTTTCAGGTGCAAGCTTCACTTTATCGGGTTTCACTTCAGAAAGTGGTGAGACTTTCTTTAGTCTCTGAAGAACTTTAAAGTGAATACCTGACTGTTTTATCTTTCTTCGGTCTTACTTTACAATTTCGTTATTTTCTATTTAAATCCTAGTCGAGGATCATTGAGCTCTGAGTTGATCCAACAGTCTCCACTTATTTGGATATGAACATAACCTAAGTGATTTTCAGTGTAAGTGAGCATAACAACTTTTTCTTACAACTGAATTAAAGTTAAGTAAAAATTGAATAATACCTAAGAATAAATGAGACAAAAATTCATCAGTTTTATTCATGGGTTACATCAGTAAAAACAGAAATTACACAAGTCTCTTATTCATTCTTACTCTTCATGATTCCTATCACTTCTGGCTTTACCTTCTTTGTTATGATGAAATGTATGTCATCCCTCTTTTACAGTTTTTATCTTAAGATTTTTGACAACTTCATAGCTTCATGAGTTTTTTCTATCAGGGGCCCGCAATATTGTATAGAATAGCCGTGACTTGTGTTCACAATATGAAATTTGTAGTGATCTTTGAAAAGATGTACTCCAAACGCATATGTGAAAGAAAAATACTTGCTCATGGATTTTAGTGATCATGTCCTTACTTGGAATGGGAATCTCACCCCGTGGGCATCTTGTTTGCCGTGAAGCCAGGGAAAACATTCAAGTTCAGTTTCAAGAACTCTTTTTTATTTTGTTATTTTGGAGAAGTCTATGAGATGGTCATGAGATTCAGAGGCTTCCTTGTATCAATTCCACATTTATTTTCTTTTTCTTAGATTTCTTCAAAATTGTTAGCCCCATGGTATTTCTTCAATTCAGCAATCTTGATATCCTTTCTGTTTATTAGTTTCCAACTCTTTGCTCCCTAAGAGATTTCAGTTGTTTTCAATGTTGATCTCAATACTTTGAGTCATCGTCGATCCTTGATAGAATTCAGTTTGTGAGGCTTGGTGTTTGGATGATTCTTATGTCGTTGATAAACTATAGGGCTTCTTATAACTCTATCCTTTAATTGTAACTTTCCCACCAACTCTTTCTCTCTCAACGCCTTATTTTCCTGAAGTTGAAGAAGTTGAAACTCTTTCTTGGTCTTGACAACTTGTTTTGTTGGCTCTAATTCCTTAGCAGTTACCTTAGCTTTTTCCCTGATTGAGGTGGCATCATCTAGGGATTTTTTATTACTTTATTCAGCTTGGAGGAGTTTACTTAGCTCTTTTTCATTGGCTTTGACTACCTTCCTAGATTTGAGTTGGTAGTCACTTAAGTCATGGCCAGATAAGGACTCAGCCAGGTTAGTTGGGCCAAATGATGGTTGATCAAGGTTGATTTCAAGGATGTGAAGTTCAACCTCTTAGATCTCAGAAAATATATATTCATTTCCAAGTTAATTTTTCATTGCTTTGTTATCTTTTTGTGGTTGTGGAGAAGAGGAAGTATGAATGTCTTTAGTGGCCATGAATGATGAAACATGCTCAAGGATCTCATAGTCACATACTTTCTCCCCCTCAGTTTGTTGAGGAGGGACCCTGATAGATAATCATAGCCTCGACTTTAATTAATGTTGGTTTAGAGATGAGTGGACTAACTTCAAAGGTATATTTGCCTCTGAAGGTGACTGATGAGGGTTTAGGAGGGGCGGTCTTAGTTGGTTTCTCCCATTCAACAGTTGTTGAGGCCGAAGAACCAGGAGCCGATGAACTACCAAATGAGAATGTTTTTAGGGGGAGGTTGAGCATGTCCTAAAATGATGTTTTGATGTTAGTCTTCATGACTGAAAGGTCAGATGCCATAACAGCTTGAGAATCTTCAATATTGGATAGTCTTTTGCTAGTAGACCATGCCAACGATTGAGTATATGTAGCAAGATACTCCATGCTTGCCTTGATGACATGGACGCTATCTTCGGTTATGGTGCTGAGCCTAATAGACACTTAGTAACAACGGTGAGGTAGTTAAACTTGTCATCAATTCGGTCAATAGTTTTACCAGTGTGATTGAACTCCTTCTTGATTTTGTGTATGAGGTCTAGATAAGCATCCCCCAACTCTGTATGGTTAACAAAAGCAGCATCTAAGAATTAATCAACTACATAGTCTCCAAAAGCCTGAAGGTGAGTAGAAAGGGCTTCTTCACTTATGGTGATGGTTGGGGGATCTGAAGTTACAAGATGAGGATCATGAGGAAGATGGATCAAATTTGTTTCATCATCACATATCTGAGTCTTTTGAGTAGAGTCCTCAGTATCCACCATTTCCTCTTCAATAATAACTATCTCCTCCTTGTCATTTGATAAGTTGAAGTTGAGGACTGAAGAGTTAAAATCTGACTACATGAGCTCCTGCATTTCAACAAAGGTTAGTTTGGAAAATTTGTGTCCCTTGAATGGAAAACAATATATGAAAAACAATGTCGAACCTAACAAGTAAAAGATAATTGTGTTCTAATAAGACCATTCAATATTTCTTAAAGATCGATATCTTTCTTAGTTTTTTATTATCATAGTGGATCTTCCTAAGAAGAGTGTATCGAGTAAAGTATATACTACTTCGACTTTCTTCTGCTCGAGCATTATTTCGTGCGTATAAAAGCACCGTAATGACTCTTTTCCAAATAATTCGTTCAAAATCAATGGAAGATGTTCTATGATAGAAAAACAAAGTTTTTACTTGTCGTTTCTAAAATTTTCTTCTATTTCATAAATGTTATCTAGAAGGCAGATTTAGTATCGACATACTATCTGTATCGTTGATTTAGCAAAACACGAATGATATGCTGTAAAGTTTTATAGCAAAATATGATCACAAATAAAGTAATGAAGAGCCAACATATTAGAGTAAAAAGTTATCTATTGCTATCTTGAAATGTTTCAATAGTGAAAAAGAATTAATGAAGTATTCATTTTTTTCATAAAGTAAAAAAAAGGTTGAAATATCATCAATTAATAAAATCAACTCACTCAATAATTATAATTCACAATTATTGCTCAATTACTGATAACAACACAAGTTGAGTTGAAAGCTTACGAAAGATTACATGAAACAAAGAAGACTTACGCAGAAAGTGCAATAAAAAACGGCCAAATGTATCGCATCAACAACTGATGCATTGTATCTAGGGAGCAAAGATGGCCATTTGTGTTATGCTTGGGAAATGTACCTCATCCCTTGAATGTGTTGCATTTGGGTTGTTTCGTCAAAAGTCCAGATCCTTATTATTATTTTATGGGTTAATACACAAAAATGTTACAAAAGTTTGGCCAAATATTCCTAGTTAAAATTGTTGGGAATAAAGGCTTCTTAATGTTACTACTGGTGTTTAACGTTACTGTGCTTGTATGACGATTATACTACTGGTTATAGTTTCTACTGATGGTGAAGAATACAGGAATATTCTAAGTCACTTATTGTTAGTTGGAAAGTTTTTATATTCTTAGTATTAGTTACTACTGCTAGAAGAGTTTCTGCTGTTAGTTATAAGTTAGTACTGTTAGTTATATGTTAGTACTGCTGATGTGATAAGAATGAGATATTTTAGGAAAAGATATGTATGTATAGAAAACGCGTTGTAAGCCTATTAGGGTTCCTTGGTGTATAAAAGGAGACCCTAGGGCATGCAGGTTAGCATCTCAATATCTCATCTTCACATAAAGTCGTTTATAGCTTGAAGGTTTTGTATAACCCTAACACTATCAAAAGTGTTCGTATTAATATATTAAGGCTTAATGTTTGGTATTATACAATCTTACTTATTACTGTTTCATTGTTTATTCTTCTTAGTATCATAGACTAGATTCCGCATAGTCTTTGATATATTCAATCAAAGTTTCTACTATAGTTCTTAGGATGCAATCTCCTATTAAAACCTAAACACGTGATAGTTCTTAGGATTGTTTAAGATCAGATTGTTTAGATCTTTATATCTAGGATTAACAATAACATTGAACATAACATATGTATAGCGGAATTAACATAAGAACAATGATATTGTAACAAGATTTCTTCATTATCAGTCCAAGCCCCAATAATATTTGATCAGAATATAATGGTTACAACTAATCTGTAACAGGATCAAGTTATCTTGACCTTGAGGCTACACCACACAAACTAGACGTCTACATTTTCCCTGTTTATACACACACACGTTTTTTTTGTACTACTAAAACCTATGACCTGATATCTCTTTATATATTAGAGATATTTAGGTTTACAAAGGGATAAACATTAGACAATTAAATCTTTTAAACATTAAGGAATATCTTCTGTTATCTTTATCTTCTTAAGGAGATTTTTCAGAATCTTAATATTCTCCTACATCTTGTAGAATTCTTTAATGATGATTTTGATCCTTTTGTTTCATTCTTTTATTCTTTTGTCTCATCAAATCTATAATTCCCAACAATCTTCCTCTATTTGATGATGACAAAAAAACATGTTCTTGTACGAACTTCATCATAAAGCCTGATGAAATAAAAGCTTCCCCTGAAGTTGAGATCATGGATCTCCCTGAATGAAACAAACTTCCCCTTAATTTAGATTTCCTTTGTAACCTTGCCACACCAAGAATCTACAAGTTGCCAATTGTACCTGTTAACATCTTCTTCCCCTTTTTGTCATAATTCAATAGGAGACATATGAATATAAACAACTTTGATCTTGTCCACTACAAACCAATATCACACTTCTAATCCAAGCTTTCCAACTCCTCAAATTACCCTCCATGACACACAATAAGAAAAATGAACTTGAGTAGTACAAACTCACACTAGCAGTAGTAATAATGACTAGCAGTAGTAAAAACCTTCACCTCGATGATGCATGTAAATGGTTAAACATTTTAACAATAAGCTTCCCCTGAAACCCACATGTTAACCATTTCTTGAATCTTTAATTATGTAAGCTCTATGTAATGATTACTGATGAAGAAAACTAAGTATAACCAACTTGATGCTGAAGTAGAACAACCCAAACTTGTGTCTTATATCTTGTACTATCCGCGTGACGTCAAACTTATAAATAAATCTGTGAAAAATAAGTAGATCGCAACCTCTTGACAAAAATCCTCATCTTTCTATGAGACACATAACCAAAGTGATAGCAAATGTGAGCATTGAGCACCATAAGTTTGTAGATCACACACCTTTGCTAGATTTTGACAAGTCTTCGTCACATCGTTTCTAAGCACGAACAAGTTATCTCTAAACGTTGTAAGCCGTTTGAGATATGATAAGAACACAAAACTAAGTAATTCCACTTCACCGTTAAATAATTCATAAACAATCTTCTTCGTAACCAATTAATCCAATGATACAAGCCTTTAAATCTGTTAAGAACATTTAAAATCATAACATGTTAGCTTCCCCTTAAACGAAGCATCCTGGTCAATCCGAGATCCAAACCATGTGTGTGTCATCTCTGTTAAGGTTACTCCTTCCTCCCATAGCTTTTAGCAATACTTTAATGTCACTAATCTGTCACTAATGTGTTTTCTTTGTGTCAATCTTGTGTTGTGATTCAAGCAGCCAATAATATCATCCACATTCGTTAGCAGGCACAAGTAATCCTTCCTTTTAGCTTAATAGCAGTAGTAATACATAATAGCAGCACTAATGTGTATACTGCCTATAAATATGTACCAACATACAGGAAGTTTTAATATGGGAATAAAATATAATCCCTAAAATTTAGAGATTTTATATTAACACAGATCCCATTCCAAATCCACGCACCAAAACATATGCCAATACCTGCTGTTTCGAACATAGGAAACCTTCAAAACTTGAAACCAAGCTGCATAAACCAGAACTTACTACAACCAAACTTATGCAACACTAGGCAAAAGCAGTTGTAACCATCGTTTGGCAAGTTGTAGTTGCTTTGGCGTGAAAGTCTCTTTGGGTTACCAACTTCTCATTGCAGATTAATACAAAAATCGCAGCATTAAGTATAGGGGAAGCAGTACTAACCGTATTATCCTGAGCGAGCAGCAGTAGTAATTGAAATCAAAAATTTTCAATAAGCAGTATTAATAACCATGAACCATCATTACTACTTTTTCAATCATTCTTCTTCAATACAAGCAAATAAACTTCGATAGTATAAAACTTTATTAGGGTTTCATTTCACCAAGCATTCACGATCAACATACTTGAATGATTAAAACACCATTAAACTCGTTCTCCTTAAAGGTCTTCAAACCTTTGTTTCCCTTGTGAATCATGAGTTTTGAATTCGTGTAACCAAAATTCAAAAATCTGTTTTACTGAATTAGGGTTTATAGTAAAACCCATGAGTTTTCTTTAAACAATCTAAATCTTTGAAGCTTCGAATCCTGTGTCATTGCTGTCCAAAACCAAACTTTCTGTTTTATCAAATTAGGGTTTGGTTAAAACCCCTAATCTTCACCAAATCTGCCAATCACCAAAAACAAAAAAATTAAACACTTTTCCTTCATAACATTGACTTCAAAAACACCTTGTTGATCCTAGATCGAGATCCCTGTGGCTCTGATACCACCTGTTAAAACCTAAACACATGATAGTTCTTAGGATCGTTTAAGCTCAGATTGTTTAGATCTTTATATCTATGATTAACAATAACATTGAACATAACATATGTATAGCGGAATTAACATAAGAACAATGATATTGTAACAAGATTTCTTCATTATCACTCTAAGCCCCAATTATATTTGATCAAAATATAACAGTTACAACTAATTTGTAATAGGATCAAGTTACCTTGACCTTGAGGCTATACCACACAAACTAGACGTCTACATTTTCCTTGTGTATACACACACACGTTTTTTTGTGTACTGCTAAAACCTATGACCTGATATCTCTTTATATACAAGAGATATTTAGGTTTATAAAGGGATACACATTAGACAATTAATATCTTCTGTTATCTTTATCTTCTTAAGGATATCTTATAGAATCTTAATATTCTCCTACATCTTGTAGAATTCTTTAATGACAATTTTGATCCTTTCTGTTTCTTCTTTTGTCTTTAGTCTCATCAAATCTATATTCACCCCTATTGTTTTTTGGTTACAATAGGTTTACTTATGTTATCGTTAACCGGTCTGCATAGGTTACCCGTATGTTTTTAACCTTTTGTTACAGTTTAAACTGTCTATGTGGCAATCAAACGTGCATTTTTTTATAATATGATTAAACATGGGGGGAAACCTTCAAACAAGACTTATAAACAATAACGCAATATTTAAATATTACTCCACTTACACTCAAAATCAAATCTTTATGGCTCGTTCCTCCAAACAAATATGAAAAAGATGAAAACAACAATGTACAAGAGTCCAATAAAGATATGAAATGCACATCAAATTATATTGGGTAACAAAACAAACCAAGCATAACATGTTTTTCCCTATGAAAATAAATATGAGTCTTATGATTATTAGCAGACTTAACGATTTGGTTAACACAATGACAAAGATATAAACAATGAAACTTAGCACAGTTTTCTAAATTGCGTGTCATCTCCATCTCTTTATCTAAATAAACCATGAAACTATATCGATGCTTACCATAAGATCTATCTCTATAAAAAAATCGATTCACTTGTCGTTGAGCTAATCTTACAACGAATTAATCATTCTTTAGAACCAACAACCACAACAACATCAAGCGAAATTACAACAATACAATTTTGGGATCATTCGTTAATTAGCAGAAGAAGAAAACGAGTGGAAGGTGTGGCGGTAGAGGTAACGACCATCAGTGGGGAATGATGTAAACATCTACGAAGGTTTGCTGGTAGATTGATTGCAGTATTTGGCAAATCAGACAAAGGCGTTTTTGCCGGATGTTGAAGGCAGATTAGCTGTAACGGTGTTGTAGATTGGTGGGGATGAAAAAGGGATCCCAAATGGGTAATTTAATTAGGGATTTGGAAGAGAATGGTGACCCGAATTTTTTATAAAACAAATGCCAACCGGACAATTTTAAATGGGGTGGGGCCCATAGAAGTCCAACATGGCAGATGAAACTTGTTATCAACCGGTAGCCTCTCATGGGAGTAACGCGAGTGTAGGTTTTTAATATGTTTAGTAACCCATACAATAAACACATATACATGAGTAACCTATTTGTAACAAAAAAATAATAGTAACTTAGGTGAACATTTGGCCAAACTTTAGTAACTTTTTTGTGTATTAACCCTTATTTTATTTAGGATAGGTTATTTATTTATTAATATTTTTATTTACATTAATTAGTTATATTTTTGTAAAAGATGTATGTCTCCAATAAATATAAAGATTAGGGACTTAGGGTTTTGTAATTTATATCTTTGATCTTGTAATTTATTAATAAAATTTGTGTTTTACGCTTTTATCTCTTTTAGGGTTTTCTCCTGGAAGTTTCATGCTTGTTTATTAACCCTTGGATTAGGGGGTTCACAATTCACTTCCGTGTCCCGCTTTAGTTGTCATCTTGAGCTTGTTAGTATTACGAATGATGAATGGTGTAGATGATTCAAAAACCCATACTGTTTGTGAAGTATGGTGTGGAGAACACATGGATCGTGATTATATCAAAGACATATCTAAATTCTACAAGAATTCCATAATCTATCCAAAACTACATGCCGTGTTCATAGGTGGAGGTAACAACCACGAAAATCACAAGAGTGTCAAATACGTTGGTTTACGAATTCGTCCAACCATAGATGGGTCTTTTAACAACCGCAGATTTAACCATTCCCAGTTAAACAATGGCGAAATTGAAGAATGAGGGGAGAGAAAGACGGTTGATCAATCATCTAGAAATAATTTTTTTCATTCTAAGTGTTTAATCAAAGGTAAAGTTTGTGCTTTAATTATTGACAATTGTATAAATGATAATTTAGTTTTAACAGAGTTAGTCGATCACTTCAAATTACCAGCGGAGCTTTGTTCATGTTAATACAAATAATGTCTAAAAACGTTATTTATATTTTTCGACCTCTCGATGTTTTGATAATAACAAAATGTAAAAACATTTACGATAAAATTAAACGTTTATAAATTGCTAATCGTAAAATTCTATTTCTAAGATTAATCACTTAAAGTATGGATAAACAAATCATTAAACATGATTAGTGATCAAGAAATTATTTTTCTTAAACCTTACATTTCTACAAAAGTGTATTTACAAAAATATATACACAAAATATTTATTCATAAAAGAAATGTTTTATTAAAACATTATATTTGAAATCAGATTTTTCCCCTCAAAATGGAAGATTCCAAAACAGATAACACCTTTCCTACTAAAAGACAAAAAGATGAGCATACTCTACGGGCGGCCCCCTTTTAGGCCTGGCGCCCCCTAATATATTAGGGACCGCCGAGACCGCATCGAGGTAACGGCTTTTTTGTCTCCTATTATATTGGGTCACCACCATTGAAAAAATAATCCTTCTTGCCAGTCATTTTCTCAGATCTACTTTTCTCTCTTCTTTCTTTCTTTCTAAAACACATATCTTGATCACTAACATATCTTGATCTTGTTTCAAGTGATTAATTCCCTCTTCCTCTCTTCTTCTAATCAAGTGCAAGAGAAGAACAATCGTAGAGATTCTTAGTTTTCGTAAATGTTTACTTCATAACATTGCGTGAGGACACGGCAATACCTTAGTATGGGGGATTTTGGTATGTGCTTAATTACACATACCTTTTTCCATTAAAAACGGACTTAAATGACCAAAAACAGACAAAAATTGCCAAATATATGTTTGTTTTGCATTTGTGTTGTGCAGGAAACGGATATTCACAAAAGGACGAAAAACAAAGCCAAAAACGACAAAACTGAGCACGGAATGGAAAAGTGTGAAAAGACGAAGCCAAATCGAAGCCAAAAAGTCAATCAAGTCAAAAAGTCAACAGGAAAGTCAAACAGTCAAAGTCAAAGTCAACCCCGACAAAGTCAAAGTCAAGAGGAAGTCAAAATCAGAAGAAATATAACTTGAGGGACCAAAAATGCCAAATCCCTAAGTGTATTACAAGAAGAAAAAGACTACAAGGGCTGATTTTGCAATTTACTTGAAATAACAAGTGAGGGGGCATTCCTGCCAATGTCCCAAACTTGTTTTACCACATGGACTATTTTTGCAATAAGAGATATAAGGTTGAGGGGGCATTTCTGCCAAACCCTCAACCTTGTATCACCACAAGGACCAAGATTGCAATACACAATATAACTTTGGGGGACCAATATTGCCAACTAACCAAATCTTCCCCTGTTTTGTTTATAACCCATTTTCCCGCCCTTTTCAAACCCCAACACAACATCACGGGTGTTCACCCACTCTTTACCCTGCAACACCAAACAAAACCCCATGGACAATCATCCCTCTCCTTCTCCACTATCACCCCACTCAAGGTATATTGCCAACTTGGCAATCTCACTAATCTCGAGCAACACCAACGGCTGAGATAGTGATCCAAAGAAGCATTAGGTTGAAATCAATGGCCAAGGATGGCTTATGATGGTTTGCACTCACAAGAGAAACACAATATGTGTTTATGTCTCTCAGAAGAAACACAAGCTTAAGAAATTGAAGACTTGGGTTTTCGGGTATAAATACCCAACCCAATGTAGCCAAGAGGAGAATCCTTACTTTTCAGTTTTTATCTATATTTCTTTTATGTAATTCAGCCTAAACAGTTTTTCCATTTCAGAATTGCACTCAAGCTTGTAGTTAATGAAAATTCAAAAGTTGTTCACAAATTTCGTCATAGATTCTTTTACTTAACCTTTGAATTGTTAAAATTTGATTTTAAAAGTTTCTCAACATCTTATGTAACCAATATAATCAAAATAGTCAAGAGAAATTAGAGCTTAGTGGTGATTTCAAGTATAAGTCAAAAGTTTGACTTAAGAAAGTCAAATAAGCAAAAGTGGAGTTCGGGTCAATTTTGGATGGACCCATGGGTTGATATAAATTCAGAAGTATAAGGACTTAGGGGTGTTAGGATTAGTGTTAGGCTCCTTTTCATTGGACTTATTGTAAGTTTTCATTGTTAATTTTCTGCAATTTTTTATATTACTGTAGCATTGCTTTTTCAGCTTATGTTTGCTTATTTCCTATCTTATTTGTGCTTATCTATACTCATATTCTATGCTTAGATATCTGTCTTTGAGACCCTCAGTTTAAATCTCAAAAAATTAGCTTTAAAAGTCTCTTTTTGAAAAATAAAGGGGTGTTTGGCACTATGCTGAAAATGGGTCAGTATGGTGTTAACATGGGTTGAGGTCTTAGGGGCAGGTTAATTTAGCTTACTTAAAGTCTTTCAATTAGTTAAAATTAGTTCTTATAAGAAAAACAAAAAAAACAAGTCCAATTTAGTGTTGTCTTGAAGCTGTTGGTTTCTAGGCTTTTGAATTTGCTTAATTTTGATTAGTTATCTTAAGGTATGTGTTAGGAATAGTTTGTATGTTATAGTTAAGAGTATTCATGCATTAAGTTTGTGTTTAAATAGACAGCAAGTTGTTTTAGACTTCAACCAAAACTTTCATATTATGTTGGAAAAATTAAAGAACCCCAATTTCAATTAAGCTTTTTAGTGGCTTAAACTTGTTTTCAGCTTTCATAAGTCTGAGCTTAAGCTCATTAGGGGCTCAAGTTCATCTGTTTTAACTTGTTTGAGAAAAATAAGTTCATTTGTGGACTTAATATTAAGCCCAAAGTTGCCAATTTGGGGTGTTTGCTTAAGCACCTCCCCTGGTGCAAAACAGCCAATTGGCAACCCTTTTTCTTGGCTTATTTAAGCTGGAGAGCTTAAGCTATCTACATTTTTAGAAAGCCTATAAGCTCTTTAATAAGTCCCCAAAAGCCCAAACCTTAAGACACCTTCTAGGAGGCTTATTTTTAAGCTAAGAGTTAGCTTTTGGCTGTTTTCAAACAGTTTTAAGCTCAAAAGCTCAATTAGCTTATTTGAGCTTGTAGCTTATTATTGTTCTCAAGGTGCATATGATTTTAAGCCCAATGAGCCCCATTGACTTTAGGCCTGCTAATATAACTATGCTTTATTTTTGAGGTCTGCTTTGTGGTCTAGTTCCTTAGCTTTTTCTTGCTCATAGTAGCTTAATAGGTTAGCTTAGATATTTTCCTTAGCTTATTTTTCCCTTTTAAGAGCTTATTAGTTTAGAAGCCTTTTGCCTTAGTAAATACTAAGGTAATATCCCTTTGTGTTGCGATATTTTCCCTGCTTAGTGTTCTTATTTCTTTTTATAGCTTATTTTGGTAGCTTTAGCCTTATTAGTGTAATATACTTGCTTTGCTTAGTTATTTGATACAAAAGCTTATTTGCTTTTTTTAGCCTTAACAGCTTAAGCTATTTTTGCCTTAGCTCAATTTAAGCAAACTGCCATCAAAAAGCCCTTTTTCCAGCTTATTTTACTTTTATCAAAATAAAGTCTATTTATAAAAAATGATACGCCATGTGCTTGAACTAGTGTGGTTAAGAAAGTTTTTCTAAAAAAAAAGAGGTTAAGATGAAACCCTGAGCAAACTCGAACCCGGGTCCTCAACCCTCAATACACCCTTTCATAACAAAGCACTCTTACGCTTTGCCTTGGTCCTTTCTGTTAACCCGTGGACACATTGGGTATATAAGGGCATTGCCCCTTTGGCTAGAACCTCTAAAGCGTATTTCTACTATTTATAAGCTGAATATCGGGTTTCTATTTTTCTTAGTAGGCTTTAAGGGTCTAGTATTTTTAGTAATTTTCTCCAAATTTTTAAAATTAGTTTAGGTATTTTTTATAAGTTTAATTTCTTAAAATTTTAAAAAATGTCATAAAAATACAAAGAATTATCAAAAAATTTTTTCTTTTTAGAAATTTTCTTAGTCATATCTTTACGTAGAAAAATAGAAAAACTTTCGCTGAGGGTAGAATTTGACCAGAACTTTTGATTTTCAAAGAAACGTCTCGGCACGTTCCTATCTTGACTCTATTTTTCGAAACGACCCCTCGCTTTTTCAGTCAAGTTTTTTTTAAACTCGGTGTGATTTGTCATTTAGAATCTATTTTTAGCTTTTAAATTGTTTTAAAAAGGGTTTAATTTGCAAAATTTAGTTTTTTATCCCTCGTTTTTCGTGCCCATTGAGTTTTAAGTTATATAGCTTTCGTTTTGTAGTTTATATAAACTTTTTGCATATTTAACTTGTAGAAATAGAAAACCAATCATACCTTGTCTAATTCAAAAACATCAATCAATCAATCGTTCATTCGATTTCCATTTAAGCCTCGTGTACAAACGACCCGGAATCATACCTTCCGGCTACATATATTATTTTATTTTGGTGAACATTTTGACCATTCATATAATTGGTCCATCCTCTAATCTTTAAAAATGTTGCTTGTGCATAAGTTATTGGTTATGTTTGGCTTATATATATTAAATAATATATATATAGTATATATAATATATATATATATATAATATATATATATATTATATAATAATATACTAATATAATATATATATAATATATATATATATATATATAAATATAAAAATTGACAATCAATCCACTCAATTGATCAAACAGTACGAGATCTAACATGGTACTAATTCCCATACTTGCAAGTCATCTCGAATTCATGATTTTCTTTCTCGTTTACATCAGCCAGGAGGTTCGAGCATTATTCTTATAAGTCTCCGATTAACTAAAGTGAGAAAGCATCGAAAATAACACCACATAGCGTCATTTTGAAGTTGCTTTTTGGTGAGACGAGCGAGAGAGGATCTTCGATAACGATTTTCAAAATGATCGATTCTTAGTCCATTTACCAAAATTCAATGCATAGGATGGCGCACATTAGATGATGATCCTTGAAAAGATGAGTCTTTCCATTAGAGTTTTCATGAAGTGGATCATCATAAAGTTGTGTTTTTGGGATCTCAACACCTTGAGATATAATTGGAGATTGTTTCTTGATCTTGTGTTGATGGTATAACTTTTGATGATGCATCTTGTCATTAAGTTGACACAGTGAAATCACTATATCTAACAACTCTTGGTGTATCAGCAACTTAAACTAGAAATAGCACTCGTAGAGGATTGAAGTATTAATCGAAAAGATGTTGGAAACAAACATCCTAATCATTCTGGTTGGTGAATACAAGTGTTGAAATAAGGTTTGGTACGAGTCTGAACTGATGTGCAGGAGTTAAATTAAACCCGGGTCCTGAACCTGAATTGTTCAAAAGCCACCGTGTCAGCCTCATCGATGTACAGTGAATGTTTCCATGATTTTTTGGTTCTCCTGTTATAATTCCTATAAGCTTTCAGTGCAGTGTGTAATCAAACAAAAATACCAATATCACCGTTTGCGATTTATTTACCAAGTCCCACTGTCAATGGTAGGATGAACATACGTGATCCAAAAGACATGAAGAATTTATAAATCCGTTTTCTTTCGTCTATCAACTCGATGATTTTTTGATCGATACGGAAATCAGAGAACATTTTGGGTTATATACATTATAGCAGTTAATGATTATTTGGCCCCACAAATAATAGAGCTTTTGAAAATATCAACATTGTGCGAGCAACTTCCACTAGAGTCCGTTTCTCTTTTTCGACAACGACGTTCTGTGAGGATGTGACAACAATGTTAGATTGAGATGCTGACATTTTGATAGAAAAAAAATTCTCGAAGTCTGATGACAAATTCAGTTCCATTAATTTGTTCTAACATTATATTACGGACTTGCATTCAAACAAACTTGAAGATTTTTAATCATTTGATGATAACGTCAGAGCTTCAATCGCTTTGATTTAGGAAAATTGACCTAAGTAAATCGTAGTAATCATTAACAACACTAATATTACTTTTTCCTCGTTAATGCTCTGTTGTGGAAAACTAGAAGGTGGGTGGGGGGTTACATATTTTTTTCACACGAATTTTTTTCAATCTTTTAAGATTTGTTTATACACTGTTGAAACTTTTTGTAAAGTGTTCTAGAACGATATTTGAAACTAAGAGTAATAGATGTAAGAGTAAAGAAAAGATAGAGTATAGAAAGAGATCACCGGGAACAATTTTTATAATGGTCGCTACAAGACACCTTCCTGCCCCTACGCCACTCCTCGTGCACCTTACTCGAAGTTTTGTTAAACAACTAGTCATCGAAGCGACCCTTTCTCTTGGCAGAGAAGCCTTCACAATGATAGTACACTTCTATAGGTTACAAAGATGATCACCGAATTTCTCACACACGAGAATCGATGATAACACAACTACACTTGATGTATAACAAACAATACAACAATTAATCACAACAAGATGTCTTTTTGTAAAGAAGTAAAAGAAGAATTATGATCAAGACACGTCTGGATGCTGATTGAAACTTTCACGATTTGGCAATTCTTTCTTGTAGTGAATTACCCATACACGAAAGAATTAGAAGAAGATATGCTAGAGAGAGAGAGAGATCAGTTATTAGAGAGAAGATTAGATGAGAAAGTGTAAAAACATAGAAATGCTTGTATTTATTGCCAAAATTTTTACTTAGTCCTGTTTCTTCCGGGTGCTGTTGAAAAAGGCACCGGCTGCAAAACTAAGCATCGGAATACAGTAACAAAATTGAAATTTTGAGTTGCAAAATCTTGAGATAGTCTTGTGTAATCTATGAGATTTTCCTTGTATTTGCTCATTAGATGATATACTAAATGAGAAAAATAATGTAAGATTGATTTTGGTGTAAAGTTAGGTTTTAAGAAGAATTTGTCTGCTTTTTTATGTTGCTTTTTTCTACATAGATGGGATATAGTAAAAAATCATTTGCATGTGGTGTTTTCTACAAAATGGAAATAGTAACAGAATCATGTTTGTGAGATAATAAGAGGTTTGTTATGTGTTTGAGTCATTAAGAAAACCTTAGTTCAAAGTTATTGTAAAACTTTATTTAAAACCGTTTATTTGATTAACAATCTCCCCTTTTTGTTGATGACAAACATATTAGGGATTATTATACATATTTTTAAACTTGTTACTTTCTCACCCTTTTTGTTATACTAAATGGCAAGCAAATTGTATGAGAAATGTAAGATATTGCAGATGAAAGCTCCCCCTTTATGAATCTACAAAACAATATAGAACAATGATATATGCCCCCCTTCTTTGTGAGTACCATACCAAAGAAATATTAGGGTCCCAAAAATAAAATGGCCTTTTATTACCGCTAGCGGTTGCGTCCAGATGAAAGCTACCGGTTTCGTGTACTAATTGCACCGGCTGACTTTAAAAAGGTCTAAGTCCACAATTGGAACATAATTTAGAAGGAAAGAGATACAATATAACATAACTAATTTTATTAAGTAGACTAAAGACATTACAATAAGACAAGAGAATTCTTTAACAAGGTTCTAATGAATCTAGTATTTCGTTTACGACTTAAGTCTATATTAGATGTTGTCGTTATGACATTTAGGCGGTCGAGAATGGTTGAAAAGAATCTCATATTCTCCTTGAGTTGTCTACCAAGACTTTTAGTCCTTGGCGAATGTTCAGAATATATCTCAGGAGTGACAAGGAAAGGTGTTGGGATTCACAATGCAAAGGAGGGTGGAGTTGAGATGGTGAGGTGGCAAGCAAATGTGGAGGGAGAGAGGAGTGTTTGGTTCTATCCCGGAGATTGGGCGAGGGTAAAAGTAAGAAGTTTCTGAGAATAGAGTGGCTCATTGCCACCATCAATGGTTGCAAAGAGGTCCTAGATGTGGATTGGATTTGTTGTTGATGGTGTAAATCACCTAGTACATCGAGTAGAGATGAGAGGAAGGTGAGTAAGAATAAGAGTTCAATGAACAAGGTTAACTAGCTACCGATAAGGTAGCTTGATGGTTTAGTAGAGCTGGTGTGGCATATTCAATAGAGGAGGATTGACTTAGGATAAGCAAGCAATTTTCATTGGATTAATTTTTATTAGAATAGTGAGTGGAGAGATTATTGAGAAGTTTGTGTGAGCTCCTGATGTGTATCCATGTGGAAGAATGGTTTTGATAGGAGAGAAGGAATTCTTGATGACAAAGCAACATCCTAACGACTAATCTTGTGCGTCGTTTAGATTAGTTTTGTCTCTTAGCATTGGAAGAAAGGAAAACAACAAAAGTAGGAGTGAAGAAATTGCCAAATTGTGCACTATTTATAGAGGAAGATGGGCAAGAATTGTGCATTATTTGAGTTAGACTTAAATGTTTTGCTTGTTAACTTAAATCTAATGATTAGATTATGGCTAAGGTCAACTTCTATATTTAGAGTCTAAGTGATGTGACAAGGAGGGAAAGTTTGAATTTGGATTTGAAAAATTCGTATTTTAATACCAGAGAACAGGTATGCCGGTTCTGCCGGTGCTATTCTGAAAAGGGAACTGGCTTGAAATTTGAATGGCACCGGCCGACGGGCAGACAAAATTTTTGTAGTAAGTTTTTGAGTAAAACTTTGATATGTTGGAGGTGTAGTTTTTCTCGACTCGATGACATAAAAAAATTGCTTTATTTAGAGAGAAAAACCCTAAGCCTCCTTTTAATGTGGCTACAATAAACGTGTTTGAAACAACATATTTACGAGACAAGTTATACAAAAATGTTTTTATTTGTATTAAACAATGTAGTAAGAGAATGAATTGACACAAATGAGAAAGACCTTAGGAGAAAGGTTTTAAGAGTTTGGTTCCATTAATCCAAGGCCGAGTCGAAGAAGATTAAAGGGTTCTCTTTTAAGTGGTTTGGTTAGAATGTCGGCAATATTATCTTCGGATGCAACCTTTTTGATAGAGATATTACCCTTTTGAATGTTATCACAGAGAAAATGATGACGGATTTCTATATGTTTAGTGCGAGAGTGAAGAACGGGATTTTTGCTTAAATCTATGGCTCCTTTATTGTCACAAAGAACAGGTACGTCATTTAATTTAACTTCATAATCTACTAGAGCTTGTTTCATCCATAAGGCTTGTTGACAAGCTTTTCCGGCGGACACGTATTCGGCTTCGGTGGTTGAGATAGCTAAGGCGGTTTGTTTCTTTGACATCCATGAGGTGAGACAACAACCTACGAAGGTACATACACCACTAGTGCTTTTTCGGTCGACATAGTCTCCCGCGTGGTCGGAATCGGCATAGACAATAGTCTCAAGACCGGTTCCTTTGGGATACCATAAGCCTAGGTGAGAAGTACCTTTGATATAACGGAAGATTCGCTTTACAGCTTCGAGGTGAGAGGTTTTAGGAGTTTCTTGAAAACGAGCGCAAAGACATACACTAAACATGATATCAGGGCGACTAGCGGTTAGATAGAGTAAACTACCAATCATACCACGGTATTTAGTGTCGTCGATGGGTTCGCCCTCTTCGTCACGGGTGAGTTTGGTTTCGGAAGACATAGGAGTTTTGATTGGTTTGGCGTTTTCAAGACCGAATTTCTTTAACATTTCTTTCACATATTTAGATTGATTGAAGAAGATTCCATCTTCGAATTGTTTGATTTGTAAACCAAGGAAGAAATTCAATTCACCCATCATGCTCATTTCAAACTCATCATGCATGATTTTGGAGAAATCATCACATAAGTCTTGACAAGTTGATCCGAAGATGATGTCGTCCACATAGATTTGGACAATGATGATATGTGAATCCTTTTTCTTAGTAAATAAAGTGTTATCTACTAAGCCCATGGTGTATGAATGATCAAGGAGGAAGGCTTTGAGTCGATCATACCAAGCTTTGGGTGCTTGTTTGAGACCGTAGAGAGCTTTTTTGAGTTTGAACACATGATTAGGTTTTTCAAAATCTACAAATCCGGGAGGTTGGGCTACATACACTTCTTCGTTTATAAAACCATTTAGGAAAGCACTTTTGACATCCATTTGAAAGAGTTTGAAGTCATGAGCACAAGCATACGCAAGAAGGATTCTTATAGATTCTAATCTTGCCACCGGGGCATAGGTTTCATCGAAGTCTATTCCTTCTTGTTGATTGTATCCTTGTGCAACAAGTCTTGCTTTGTTTCTAGATACGACACCATTTTCGTCAAGTTTGTTTTTAAAGACCCATTTTGTACCGATGATAGTTTGGTTTTTGGGAGGAGGAACAAGACACCAAACGTCATTTGTTTTAAATTGAGTTAACTCTTCTTGCATAGCCATAGTCCAACTTTCGTCTTGTATAGCTTCTTTAATGTTTTTAGGTTCTACGGAAGAGACAAAGCAGAAGAAGTTGCTTTGGTTTTGAACTTGAGATCTTAGAGTTCTTTGATTTAGGTTTCCTATGACGGTTCCTAAGGGATGATCTTTAGATTCTTTGATGTTCGAGATTTGTTTGTTTAATGGTTCATTTTCCTTGACTTCTAAGTCTTTTCTTTGGTTTTCTATGATGTCGACTTCTAGTAAGTCATCATCGACTAAAGGAGGAGAATTAGGAGGAGGAGTTTCATCAAACTTGACATTGAGAGATTCTTCGACTTTCATGGTTTCTTTATTTAGAACTACATAAGCTTTACTATTAGGGGAATATCCTAAGAAAATACCTTCGGTCGATTTAGGGTCGAATTTGGTAAGGTAGTCTTTGGTATTTAAAATGAAACATTTACAACCAAAAACTTTGAAGTATTCTAAGTTGGGCTTTCTACCTTTGAAAAGCTCATAAGGAGTTTTTCCGAGGAAAGGTCTAATAAGAATCCTATTTAGAATGTAGGTGGAGGTGTCAACGGCATTACACCAAAATTTTTGAGGAATTGATTGTTCATTTAACAATGTTCTACTCATTTCTTGTAGTGTTCTATTCTTACGTTCTACTACCCCATTTGATTGTGGAGTACGTGGAGCCGAAAAGTTATGAGTAATGCCATTAGCATCACAAAAAGCTCCGAATTGTACTTCATTATCAAATTCCCGACCATGATCCGTACGGATTGAAATAATGGGGCAACCCTTTTGATTTTGAATCTTTTTACTTAGAATTTCAAAATGATCAAAAGCTTCATTTTTATGTTTTAAAAATCTTGTCCAAGTGTACCTTGAATAGTCGTCAACAATGACCAAAGTGTAGAAGTTGCCTCCGTAACTTTGAACGGCCGACGGACCAAACAAGTCCATATGCAAAAGTTCTAGACATTTAGAAGTAGAAACCATGTTTTTAGCCTTATGGCTTTCATGTACTTGTTTTCCAACGTTGCAAGCGTCGCAAAAATGTTTTTCAAACTTTAGTTTTGGTAAGTTTCTAACAAGTTCTTTAGATGATAGCGATTGTATAAGTCGCATATTGGCGTGACCCAATCTTCGATGCCATAAGGTCGAAGTATCATCTATAGAGGTTAGACAAAGGGCGTCTTTTGGTGAGTTCCCCATTTTCATAATGTAAAGGCCATTTTTCCTAATTCCTTTTCCTAAGGTTATGCCGTTTTTAATTATTTTGCTACCGGTTTCACTAAATAGTACATTGCACTTTTTATCGCAAATTTGACCTATGCTAAGAAGATTAAAACTAAGATTTTCTACGTGACTAACATCATTGATGGTGAGGGAGTTATGAGAAATCGTACCTTTGCCGATGATCTTACTTTTAGTGTTACTACCAAACAACACGTTACCTCCATCAAAAGGTTTATAGGTTGAGAAGAGATCTTTGTTTTCGGTCATGTGTCTAGTACATCCTCTATCTTGGATCCATTCATTCGGGTCAAGTTTTACCTTTTGACGTACCTAGATGCATAAAACAACTCAAGCATTTGGTCCCTAATATCTCATGGGTCCGTTAGTGTTATACATACCGTTTGGTTGTCCCATGTATGGAAATGGAGGAAAAGGACACCATTGATTATACATAGGAGGTTGGAATTGTTGTTCATGTTGTGTTTCATAGTTCCAATCTACTTGACGATAATCGCTTTTGGGGTAAAGGCTACTAGGTTTCCTATGGGTCGTTTTATGGGGCGTTTGGATTTTACTTTTTCCATGTCCTTGACCAAGTTTTAGAATTGGTGGTAGTTTGTTACCTTTTGGTGCACCTAAAATAGACTTTTTGGTAATTAGAACGGAGTCATTTTGTTTAACTACGTTGGTTTCCAATTCTTTTCCTTTTTCTGCACTGTCATCAGACAGCCGGTGTTGTTCGTTTGAACTGGCCGGTGCTGTTGATGAATGGCACCGGCAAGCCGGTTCTACAGAGAGCTTTTTAAGTTGATCTCCTAGATTTTTGATTTTAGTGTTTCTAGGGGAAGCTATAGTCTCTGTGTATCCTAATCCACACTTGTCTTTTGACGGTTTTTGCATTTCGACCATTTTTTGTAAAGATGAACTACTATTCTCGAAACTAGCTAGTTTTAGTCTTAGAGAGTTAACTTCTAATCTAAGTTCATTACAAGCATCACAATGGCTACTAGTTTCTTTACCTTTTTCTAATACATCTATCTTAGTTTTAAGTTCGTTAATGGTCCTCTTGAGCAATCCATTTTTAGTCTTTAGATGTTTGTTTTTGTTGATAATTCTAAGACTAATTTGGCCAAGTTTGTCATACTCATTTTCCCTAGATTCGTTATCTAAAGATGAGCTACTATAGTAAGGATCATCAGATAATACCTCGTTTGAGTGAACCATTAGACAAATCTCTTCTTTCTTTGAGTCATCTCCACTATCGCTCCAACTTCCGACAACGAATGCCTTTTGATCACCGGAAAAGTTTTTAGGGCAATCACTAATGAAGTGATTTGGATCACCACACTTGAAGCATATCCGTTCTTCCTTTTTATCTTCCTTGATTTTTCAGATGTTCTTTTTGTCATCATAGGGTTGGCGAACAAACTTGCATCTTCTTCTAAAGAATTTATTGAAATCCCTTACGGCCATTGCATATTCCTCATCATTGCTATCCGAGGAAGATGTATCATCATCACTCAAGACTCGTCTTGTTTTGAGTGCGAGAGACTTGTACCTTTCTTTCTTGTTCTTTGCAATCTCCAAGTCCTTTTCAAGAACTATTTCATAGACTTTGAGCTTGCCAGCAAGTTCGTCTAGAGATAGCTTTGACAAGTCTTTGGATTCCTCTATTGCCGTTACCTTTGGTCGCCATTTTGATGGAAGAGCCCTCAAGAATTTCTTAACATGGTTACGACTTGAAAAAGATTTATCAAGTGCTTTAAGAGAAGTAATAATGCTATTAAATCTAGAAAAAGGCACAATCAATGGTTTCATCATCGGTAATCGTAAACTCCTCATATTTGTGAACAAAAAGATTTATTTTATTATCTTTAACTTGTTTGTTACCTCCTTGGTGTATTAAAGGAACCCTACGGCACAATTGTTAATAGTTATGAGATTGAAATAGTATTACTAATAAAAATAATAGCAAATAGCAAAGTTTTTACATTGTGTTCTTCTTAGTACTATTGTTAATAATTTCGCATTAGCACATAGTATCGATAAGTCATTGTCTCTCAAATAGTAAGATTGGATTTATTCAAGTTAGCTATTTGTCCTAACAAAAGGTTAAAGACAGGATCCAATACTTTGGACCTACAAGTGGTATCAGAGCCTCTAGAGGGACTCTGAGTAAGAAGAATCACAAGAACACAAACAATCACTTTCAGATCTAGAAAAATGTCTCAACCTACTAATGATGATTTCTCTCAACATCTTAGTGATGATGAAGCATCATACCATGAAGATGCATCAGACAATGGTACTGCAACCAATAAACCAAAACAACAACAACAACAACTCACTCCTACAACAACCACTATTTCAAATATCAAACTCCCAATTTTGAAAAGGATGAATATGATATATGGGCCGTGTGAGATGGAGCATTACCTTGAATATATTGACAAAGATGTTTAGAAGGTAATTCCCAGAATGGAAAATTCTAAGAAAATGAAATCTCAACGGAAAAGATGGTTTGTTAAATACTTCCACCAAGTTATCTGCTGCAGAAAATCATGCAGTTTGAAAAGGAAAGGAAGGAAAGACCATCTTACTTATGCCATTCCCAAGGAACATCTGATAAGAATTCATGTGGAATGTACGAATGCAAAAGAAAATTGGGAAGCCAAAAAGTAATAGGATTGGTGGTAATGCAAATTCAAAGAAGATGCAGAAAGCTGTTTTCAAACACAGTAGTGAAACATTTACTATAACAGTTCAGAAGGGTTAGAAAAGGGATATGATAGGTTCTAAAAACTACTCTCACAGTTGGAAGCCCATGGTGCTGAAGTATCAACTGAGGATGCAAATCATAAGTTTCTCAGACCTGCTAATGATGATTTCTCTCAACATCTTAGTAATGATGAAGCATCATACCATGAAGATACATCAGACAGTGGTACTGCAACCAATAAACCAAAACAATAACAACAACAACTCACTCCTACAACAACCACTATTTCAAATATTAGCAAAGTTTTACATTGTGTTCTTCTTAGTACTTGTGTTAAGATTCTGCATTAGCACATAGTATTCATAGTCATTGTCTCTTATATAGGTGATTTGGATTTATTCATGTTAGTTATTGTCCTATAAAAGGCTAAACAGATCCAAGACTTTGGACCTATAAGTGGTATCAGAGCCTCTAGAGAGACTTTGAGTAAGAAGAATCACAAGAACACAAACAATCACTTTCAGATCTAGAAAGATCTAGAAAAATGTCTCAACCTGCTAATGATGATTTCTCTCAACATCTTAGTAATGATGAAGCATCATACCATGAAGATACATCAGACAGTGGTACTGCAACCAATAAACCAAAACAATAACAACAACAACTCACTCCTACAACAACCACTATTTCAAATATCAAACTTCTAATTCTGAAGAAGGAAGAGTATGATATATGGGCCATAGAGATGGAGCATTACCTTGAATATATTGATAATGATGTTTGGAAGGTAATTATGAATGGAAATTCAAAGAAGAGAATCTCAACTAGAAAAGGTGGTGTTGTTAGAGTACTTCCACCAGTATCTGCTGTAGAAATTCATGTTGTTGAAAAGGAAAGGAAGGCAAGAACCATCTTACTTATGGCTATTCCCAAGGTACATCTGAGAAGATTTCATGGAATTAACAATGCAAAAGAAATTTGGGAAGCTATAAGGACTAGGTTTGGTGGTAATGCAAATTCAAAGAAGATGCAGAAAGCTATTTTTAAACAACAGTTTGAAGCATTTACTATATTAAGTTCAGAAGGGTTAGAAAAGGGATATGATAGGTTCCAACAACTACTCTCACAGTTGGAAGCCCATGGTGCTGAAGTATCAACTGAGGATGCAAATCATAAGTTTCTCAGATCTTTGCCCCCATCTTGGTCAAATTTGGCAATGACAATGAGAACCAAACCAGATGTTGACACTTTGTCCATTGATGACTTGTATAATAACCTTAGGGTTTTTGAGCAAGAACTCACAACTACCTCAAAATCATCTACAAGTGCTCAAAATGTTGCTTTTGTTTCACACTGCAAAAGCATCACTAACAAGGTTAAGTCTGGTCATACTAGTGCCTACAATACTTATACTCCTTCTCCTTCTTCAAACAATATTCAAGAAAGAGAAGTTCCTACTGGTTTTGCTAATTAAGTTATTTATACACTCTTTGCCAAACAATTAAAAGATCTGGACTTGCTTTATGAAGACCTAGAACAGATTGATGATGTGGACATTGAAGAGATGGACATAAACTGGCAGATAGCAATGATTGCTATTCGAATGAAGAAGTTTTACAAAAAGACTGGAAGGAGAGTCCAGATTGATGGAAACAAACCTGTTGGTTTTGATAAAAAGAAGCTTGAATGTTTCAAATGTCACAACACTGGTCATTTTGCTAGGGAATGTCCATCCAAGGGGATAAATGATGAAAAGAAGAGAGACTCGTTTTATCAAGATCAAAGAGCTGGAAAGAAAGAACAGAATCAGAACTGTTTGCTGACAATGGATGATGGTGTTGTCAATTGGGGAGAACATACAGTAGAGGAAGAAGAGACAAATCATGCAGTCATGGCTATCAGCTAAAATAATAAGGTATCATTATGTTCTGAAACTTGCATTGATTCATATAATAAGCTTAAAACACTGTGTGATGAACAAACGAATCAGTTAGGTGAACAAGAAGCAAAAAATCACAATTTTAGAAATACCCTAACCCAACACATTCTCTTAACCAAATCACTAACATAACCAATCAAACTTAAACGTACCCCTACACTTGAGCTTTTACATGCTCGATATTTACAATCTAACTAATGACCCAATTTGAGGTGGATCAAAATAACATGGAGATCATTTGACAAACATATAGGGGTATTGACTTAACTTTTCTTCCCTATTCTTTCGCGAAATAAATACTACCATGAATCCCAATCGTCCCAAAACTGTATTGACAAGGATAAGGACTTAGCAACCGTGTACTCAATAATTAACTTGGGTTAAACACAATAATGTACTAAAAGTGAGTACATATAAGGTAGGCTAAGGCTTTTTGGGTGTAACGATTAGTTTAAGGGTGTTAATGCTCTTCATTAATAGTCCGGCTTAACCAGAAAATTACGAGAACCGTGAAAAAGGATAGGCTCGAAGGGTTGTACTAGGGTATCCTACACTAAAGGTGAGTGCATGGCAAGGGTGTGGGATAGTTATATGATCGGTGTGACCATCATAATAATTACAAGTTTAAAACATGGGTTATTCCTAATGCCTCTTATCAAGCAAATCCTAATACTTACTATGCGGTCTCGGGATGCATCACAAAAACAAGTTCTCGAATTTAATATACTACCGGTACACTCATATGAATTTTACTAACACCAGACATTCCAGAATAGGCGACGAAGACCACATGTGCACATCCATAACGACGGAATAGACACATGTGACTGGTCACTCCTTAACTCAAATCGGGTAAAGATAAAATCATCTTGGGTTACCGATGATAGGTACCCGAATTCCTAAAGATCTAAGGGCGAACCTCACATTTTTGGGGTGGAATTTTTAAGGGTAATTGTGCTTGTCATATAAATTCCTATCCAATGGATGCTAATAATACTCGGTTTTTGTTGGTATGTGTTGTAAAAAAAATTAAATTTTGGTAAAAATCACCCTTTTATGCCATGTTTCGATATATTACCCATCTTTTTAAGGACAAAGCAAATAACAAATGAAGAAATAGTTTCTAAGGCTTATTTTCCCCCTACACTTATTTTGAACATTGTCCCAAATGTTCTCTAGAAGCATCCGTTAAAACAGATAAAGGGAAAAGAAAACAAGGAAAAGAAACTAGTACTCCCCTAGTTTTATAACAACCCGCAATTTTCATCAATGGAATTTTCCATTTATTAAATTAGATGTAATGTAATATCCATCTATTATAAATATATCACCTTCTTATAAGGAAATTTTTTGCTTTATCTCATTATGCAACGTAACATGCATCTCTAAAGTAAACGAGCTCACGCAACCTCTATCAATGCCATCTATATATATGTTTATATCATATAAACATCCTAATATGTCAAGTCTATATCTTAATATCATTTTATCAAGTACGTTATCCATTTAACGTATTTTTCAAAACGTTATTTCAAAACAAGCATTAAACGCTAATGTTCATATCAAAACCCTAATTATATGTAATGTATACATATAAAATAAATGTACAAGCCTTCAAAGCATGTGTACAAGGGTACAATGCACAATATTTGAATCATATTTTCCCTCCAAGTAATTATACAACTCATTTAATCTTAATGTACAAGTCAATAATGCCTAAAATCCTAATTAGGTCATTTAAGCTCCTAAACCATGTTTAAACTTTACACCACTTTAACACAAGGTACAATCACTTAATGCATGACTTTTAAACCTTAAACCTAAACCCTAATTCATCCTAAACCCTAATCTAAAACCCTAAACCCTAAAAATAAAACCCTAAACCCTAATTTCACTTTCAACTAAAAACTAAACCCTAAACCTAAAACTAAGCCCTAAACCTTAATCCTAAGCCCTAATCTCAATCCTAACACTAATCCTAAACCTTAATCTACCCTTAATCCTAACCCTAATCCACATTTTAAAACCCTAAACCCTAACCCGAAAGAAAAACCAACCCGACATCATTTTCTTTCCATTTTGACCTATTTTTACACCCAAGCTAGCAACCAAGCACCTCAAGCACCTCTATGACATCACCAAGTAGCCTCCCAAGTAGCTTACAAGTACTTCCATCACCTAGTATCCTTATCTCTTTTCAATGATATACTTAAATCCCATTTTCTAACCTTAATCTTTCCCATGAAGATGCTTTAAACAATCCTTTTCCTAAGGGGGATACGAGATCTAATCTCGTTTATTCCTTTGGGCATCCTAAACCAACCTCAATCATCTTCTGGCAAAACCTAATTAGTCCTAAAGACTCATCATAGGTGAGTTTAGATGTTTGTGCAAAAGGTTTTCCTAGGACAACTTCACTTAAGCCATTATCAATAATGCTTCCTAAATCTTCC
This sequence comes from Tanacetum coccineum, assembly GCA_026074375.1. Classification (NCBI taxonomy): domain Eukaryota; kingdom Viridiplantae; phylum Streptophyta; class Magnoliopsida; order Asterales; family Asteraceae; genus Tanacetum; species Tanacetum coccineum. The sequence continues at coordinate 38,718 of BQNB010002464.1, read as the reverse complement.
AAAATCATAAAGTCTACAACATAAACGAAGCACCCGACAAATATATGCATGTTTTTTGCTCTTCCAACAAAGTTGCAAACTTTAATGAAGGTATGGGTTTCCTACGTGCTTGAAAGGGTTTTTTGTTTTAATTTTTGTAATAGGAATGATACATGGAATGTTAATAGGAGAATTTAGATCTATGTACGCATGGCCATGTAACGGCGCCAATAACACAAGAATCTTAACCTAATGGTCACCCCTCCTAATCTTGGGTTCTAAGGTCGAGAAAGGGGGTTGAGGTTCTCCTAATAGTTCCTTATGGTATGCTAGTTCTTTTTCTGTAGGAAAACTATTTCGGAACAATTCTTTCTCAAAATTGTTTCTTCGTTGTGTTCTTAATTCAAGTTGCTTGATTCTCTCCTTAGGGTAGAAAATCTCAGAGTTGGAAGATTGGTTGGTCATTTTACTGATGGTTTTAAAAAGGAGAGAATCAATAGTTTGCCTCATTGTTAATAGTTTGTTTATTCGGGTCGTGAACATAGCGGGAGTGGTGTCAAAGGGTTCCTGAGGAAAGGTTCCTAGGGTGGATGATAGATTTTCATTCTCTATAGTGAAGAGTGGAATAGTCAATGGCAATTACGAACAAACACACAAAGAAAAGATAGACTACAAGAAAGCTAATGTTCGGGAATTAAAGTCTTACTTGAAAGAATTCAAGCAAGTAGAACTAAGCTAAACTATGATTAACACCTAACTATTCCCCAGGCGGCGGCGCCAAAAACTAGATGTGCGGTTGTCATATGACTTCTACACGAGAAGTTTTACAACTCCCTAGGCAGTGCACCGAATTCGTTGGTATGTGTATAAGGCTAAGAACTCGGTTTTTTTATCGTTACTCAAGGATAGGTGAGGAAGGCTTTATCACGGTCTAACAGAATTCTAAGGGTCGAGGGAAGATTCTTTTTGTGTTTTTGTATTTTATGAAAGCAAGTAAAATCATATAATTGAGAGATGGTTTGGTTTTAGCTATTTAAACTAAATAATATTCTAAACTATTGGTGATAACAATAAGATAAAAAGATTGGTAACTATTTAATCAAGTAGTTACTCTCAGATTGCTTCTCCAAGTTTAGTTGCCTGTCACACATGTTGATGATCTATTAATTATTTTCCTAAAGCATGAACAAATTACACGAACCCGCCGTCTACTTAGTATTCCGCTAGAGCAACGCACATGTAAGGTAGTATGAAGACTATACACGCCCCTAAGGAGTTTACAAATGCATGTGAAATACAATTAAAATATGGATCAACATATTAGTGGGGTCAAGGTAGTATGAAGACTGTTACCCATGGTATCGCTTTCTACACAATCACGTTTCCCTAGACCTAACAAGCAACGATGCAGACAAAAGATTTTCCAAACCTAAACGTGCACATCCATAACAAGAAGCAACACCACTAAGATCTACATTCTAGGTTTCATACAATCATAAATAAACCTAATAATAGGTTTAGCTAAGCATGTTAAGAATAAAGCAAGAGCAATAAATCACACAACACATAGACATATTGAATGATTAAGTAAACCTTACTTGATTAAAACATGAATTGGAAGAGGTACATATAGGTGTTTAAGCCTGAAAAATCGCTCCTACACTACTAAAAACTAAGGTTCGTACCCTCTTTTTATTCAAAGTTTGCCACGACTCAAACCCTAAATTCTGTTGTATAATAAGAAAATCGCCGGTGACGGCAATCGCGTTTAATCGTGATGCCATCGTAAAATGAATCTTCTATATTTGCATTTGAGTCGGTGCGGGCTGACACCGTCTTGAAATATGTGACGCCGTTACTTGATGAGTTGTGACGAGTATCAGTGTAGGCGTGTGATCTTCCTAGGCTCTGTGAGGCACAAATCATCAAGAGTCCGTGTGTTTGGTTTTGTAATCTCATCTGTTACTGTCTCCTAATAGAGCCCCAAGTCACGTGTAATTCATCCAAATGTCTTCCAAATGAGAAATACCTGAAAATGAACGATTAAGTACCTATTTTGGGCATAAACATACAATTTTGGGGGTTAAACGACCCAAAAAAAGTGTATAAAATGACACCAAGCAATCCAAACTCAAAAAGGCTCTTATAGTCTTAAACAAGCACCCAAAGCTTGGTACGATAGACTCAAGGCCTTTCTCCTTGATCATAAGTACACCATGGGCTTGGTAGATAACACTCTATTTACCAAGAAAAGAGACTCACATATCATCATAGTCCAAATATACGTGGACGACATCATTTTTGGTTCAACTTGACAAGACCTATATGATGATTTTTATAAAATCATGCACCGACGAGTTTCAAAATGACATGATGCGGGTGAATTGAATATTCTTTCCTTCATTTTACAACATCAAACAAGAGAAATGGCATCTTTTTTAACCAATCTAAATACATTAAAGAAATGCTTAAGAAATTCGGTCTAAAAGATTCGAAACCTATCAAAACTCCTATGTCATTCGAAACCAAACTCACTCGGGACGAAGACGGGGAATCCGTTGACAACACAAGAATATCATGGCATGATTGGTAGCTTTCTCTTCCTAACGGCTAGTCGGTTGGACATCATGTTTAGTGTTTGTTTATGTGCCCGTTTTCAAGAAGATCCCAAAACTTCACACCTTGAAGCTGTAAAAAGGATTTTTAGATATATTAAGGGAACAACACATTTAGGATTATGGTATCCCAAAGGAACGAGAATAGAAACCAGTCATTTACGCCGACCCGATCAAGTGAGGCTATGTTGATCGCAAAAGTACAAGCGGTGTGTGCACATTCATGGGATGTTGTCTCACATCGTGGTTCTCCAAGAAGCAAACGCCACTATCAGATCCACCACCAAATTCGAGTATGTATCATCCAAAAAATCTTGCCAACAAGCCTTATGGATGAAACAAGCTCTAGTAGACTATGATATAAAGTTGGATGATGTACCCGTTCTTTGTGACAATAAAGGTGCCATCGACCTAAGTAAAAACCCCGTTCTCCATTCTTGTACCAAACATATAGAAATTAGACATCACTTCCTCCGAGACAATGTTCAAAAAGGAAACATCTCAATAGAGATGGTCTCCTCTGAAGACAAACAACGCTTATATCTTAACCAAACCCCTCAAACAAGAACCCTTTAACTTTCTTAGACTACGTCTCAACCTCATGGAACCAAACGCCTAATAAAGGAACGAATCATTTACTTCTCCTGAGTCTAGGATACTATTTTCGCACTCACAAATTAAACCATTCAGGGATTTTCATCACTCTACTATATGTATCATTACTATGTATTATTATGTATGCATATTCATAGTTACAACATTCTTTACATCATTCAAAACCTGAATGTGATAAATATTTTCAAAAAATCTTCTCATAATTAGGATACGCATAAAACTTTCTCTTGCGTTGTGTAATACAAAATAAAAACATTTTTGATCATGCATCTCATATGTCTCTTGAATGTTAAAGGAATACATATCAACTATTGACTTTTCGGGTACATTCAATCGTAGCAACATCAAATCAAGGAGACTTCAGGCTATCTCATTATTATATATTTCTTTTGAGTCGAGATAACCACACCTCCACATTGTTTACATATAGGCATACACTAGAAACTTAAAACATCTTTCTAAACACATCTTTGCATTGCCTTCACCTCATTCGAAGACCACTGTTTGTTGTTAACAACAAACAGCCGGTTCCCTTCTTTATCGAAGGCTGGTTCCATTCTGCAAATGGAAACGGCTGCTTAGTGGTCTGTGTATCACGAATTTGAAACTACAAATCCTTTTACCAAGACAGAAGTTAAAACAACAATTACAAAAGAAGATAAAAAACAAATGAGAAGGTTCAAATGACAAGAAATGAGAGGAATTAAGCAGACTATAAGTAAAATAGAAACCTAATAAGCTAGGAATAAGCAATGCTACAGTAAAATTAAGAAAAAAGAATGAAGGAAATTGAAAAAGAAAACTTACAAAGGTCCAAATGATAAGGAACCTAAACTAATCCCAACACCCCTAAGTCCTTATGTTTCTGGATCAATAACAACCCATAGTCCATCCAAAATTTGACCCATTTTGCTTTCTTGCTTGATTTTTTTCCCTTTTTTTTCTTTTCCTATTTTTTTTTTAACTGAACAGCTTTTAAATAGATTATAACTTATAAAAGTTTAATTAGTAAGCTTATTAAAGCTTATAATAAACTTAAAAACACAAATTGAGCTTAATTAAAGACAAGATTTTGCAACAAACTGAAATTTCATAAAAAACTTTAAAACATAATACAATGCTTGAAAAACAATAAAACTAAGTTAAATTTATATCCACTAAAACTCAGATCTGAAACTAAGCTGCTATATGCCTATTTATACAAAAAACAAGCTAGGATCTTCTTCCTTGGTCTTTTTGTCTTCTTCCTTGGTGTGCTTTCTTGTAGAGACAAAGACCCAAGTGTGTTTGTTGTGTGAGAGGTTCACAGAAGTTAATCCCAGCCTTTAAACCAACTTGTGCTTCTTTTAAAATCATCCAAACCATCGAATTTCTTAATTATTAGAAATGGTGAGGATTGCCAACATGGAAAGGGGGTTTAGTGGAGTAGGGTTTAAGGTTTTATCTGGGTAAAACCTGGATTGAGTGTTTTGGGGAGAGGGGAGGGTGTCACGGGCTTTGGGTTTTGGTTATGGCGGGAAAAAGAGTTATAAGAGGTAGGGGATAACCAGGGGTGAAGTTTGGGTAAATGTCAAGTTTGGCCGTGTTATGTAACTTTAGGGGGTTGGCAGTTTAGCCCCCTCAAGCTTTTCTTTCCTTGAATTGCAACTTCAGTCCTTGTAGTTTTATTCTTGTAATACAACTTTGAGGTTTGGCAAAATTAGTCCCTCAGGTTGTATTTATCTGATTCAGCTTCTCGGAGTTGACTTTGACTTTGTTGGGGTTGACTTTCCTGTTGACTTTTTTTGACCCTGACTTTTGACTTTTTGACTTGGTTGACTTTTGGCTTCGATTTGACTTCGTCTTTTCCATTCCGTGCTCAGTTTTGTCCGTTTTTGCTTGCTTTTTCGTCCTTTTCTTGAATATCCGTTTCCTGCAAAACATACAAATACAATGTACTTTTGGTACGTTTTTAGTCATTTAAGCCCGTTTTTAATGGAAAATGGTATGTGTAATTAAGCACATACCAAATTGCCATAGATATACAATGCGAAATGTAAACATATTGGTGGAATCTTTCGACCTATATCCACTAAGTATGATTAATCAAACATATAACAAGTATCCGGATAATTAAACATCAAATTCATCATTATCACAATCATAAGCAAAACATTAAGGCTTGTTCATATCATTATCCATATTAGCCCAAATAAATATAAATGACTACTCCATATTCATAGCAATCAAACACATAACAGCATCATAGATTCAGAAAAGGATAACGTGTTTATACCCATTCCCCAGTAAATGGTATGGTTTATTACAAGAACCTCCTTAATCCAAACACTAGTTTAACCGGAATTACAACTAGTAACACTTCTTCTCCGCCACCTTTGGCCTGAATATCTTCCTCCGATATGATTATAACCTGAAAATGATGAAGATTCTAAGAATACTTTGACCTTTCCCAAGAAATTCCTTACAACTTTGCTAGGAAAATTCCCTAAGTAGCTTAGAGATGATTTTTGGAGATGATTGTGAAGAATGGGATGCTTTAGACACTAAATTTCATGCCCCTGTTGTTGTAAGTGATATTTTCTTCTCCAAATCGTGCTCCATTTATAGTGATGATTGGGAAAGCCAAGAGTTGCACCATTTATGATTTTTTTGTAACTGATACAGAAAGTGCGCCGCACATCCCTAATAAATGCTTTGCATTAAACTCGCTGACAAGTGCGCCGCACTTGGTTATAAAACCGGCGCACTTGTGCCTCTGACTTCAATAGTCCCTTTCTAGATTCTTCTTTTGACGATTGTTAGTTGTAATTAACCAAATTCTTTGCACGTTAAGTCCTTCCTTCCACATTTGGTCCTGAAACAATATTTACATAACAAACGACCCATTCTTTGCAATATTTATTGCGTTAGTACATATATTTCTCGCATTTCTAAGGGATATTTTATGTATATTTGGAGCGTTATCAAATCCCCTCATACTTAGCTTATTGCTTGCCCTTAAGCAATCAAAGCGAAAGTATTTCGTTTTAATAAAAACAAATTAATGATCACAAGCATAGATAACGCGACAAAGCAACTCACAAATTTTTATAGGTAAGATTATTTTCACACTCGCTCAATTTAGTGAAATGGATAGTAAACGGAAGTCACTCATACGCGCAGTCATGAAATGTTTAAATTACCATAGGCTTGTACATGAAACTAAACTTCACCGACATGGCGTAAGCACCAAACATAAACATCAAAAGAGGTAATTTATTTAGTGATATTATTTTTATATTTGCTGAAAAAGGTTTATAATAAAATCATAATCTATTTTATCCGTAAACGTAACAAATATATCTTTCACTTCATCACTTTTTTATTTCTCTTTTTCTTTCTTTTTTTCAGACTTTGGCTTATTTTGCCTTATTTCACTTTCACTTGGGGGAAGCTTGCTTTCCCCCATACTTAGGATAAGCACACCACTTCAAACAAACTTAGAAGTTTGCAACTTTCTCACTTCATTATAATAGCGATACCAACATTTACGCTCTTCAATTCGTACAGATAAAATTTCAGATAATTTAATTAAAAAGCTTTTTGAACAAAATTTTTGTATACTTATATTTATATTTTTATCACCTCTTTATCAGTAAAATGTTTATAACACGTGAACGTGTTCCTACTGCGGTCTCTTAAAATTTCAGGCATAAGTTCTAGAATTAACAAATCACCGGCACACTCATATAATTTTAAATTAATACCAATGCTCAAGAATAGGCGTCAAACTACAAATACACAACTGTAATGACGGATGAGATACTTGCAATTGCATTCAAACCTTAACTCGAGAAAGCTAAAGATAAAATCATCTTAGGTATCAAAGATGGATACCCGAATTCTTAAGATCTAATTCTCACAATTTTCCTGGATGGTATAAATATGCTAGTAATGTTATCAATCCAGAGTCAGATTGCTTGTATGTGATCACTAAAATGTTATTTTTCAAAAATTCTTATTTTATTCTTTTTACAAAGTCATTTAAGACAAGTGCTTTACTTTTCCAGTTTATCTCCTCTCCCATACTTAATATGAGCATTGTTCCTAATGTGAAATATTATAGAGAAAGATAAAATGGGAAAGGGAAATAATACTTCCTTATATATATGATGGATTACTTGAATCTTTGCTTCGCGTCATTTCGTCATACGCCCTTTTTTTCTTCTTTCTTGTTACAAATATAAATACTGCATAACACACATAAATAATAATATTCCTAATTATTTTATAGTAGCAAAGTAAGATATATTGTTTTGAATGCCAACAGAGGCATTTTACAGACCATAGTAGTAATAATAATAATTATAATATTTTTGTTGGGAATTATATTTTCAGTTGATAAGACAAAACACGAATGAAACAAGATGGAAACATGAAGGACCATAGTTGTAGTCAAAGAATACTACAAAAGATAATAATTGAAAGATTTGGTCAAAGATAATAATTTGGTCAAAGAATACTAATTGATTTTATCATTATTATCATTATTAGTTTCCATGTAAACCTTGACTCCTTATACTATAAAAGGAGGTTTAAGGTATGTAGTTTATGCATCCATCATAGTTAGATCTCTCTAATGAGAGTCTAATAGTTAGCTTATTAGTTTATGTAATAGTTCATAGTCGACTGATTAAAGTCGAATAGTTTATAGTTTATTAGTTTATGAATAAAAACCTTGTTCATAACATTGTTGTTCTTATTTGTTATTCCGCTGCGTGATCAATGTTATGATATCCTAGATGGGCAAAACGATCTATGAAGCCTACAATTAGGTTTCAACAATTTTTAAGGAAAATTGTTTTTAAATCATACGTGACCCAAAACATGCGGTCACACAACTAACTTGTGTCATCTCGACACTACTCATCATCCGCACAAACTTCATCAAATTCATAAGTTGAGTAGAACTCGTGGCAAAGCTCTGAATAAATTGGTTCATTAATGTTAAAAGCTCTAATCCACGCCACAGAAGTGAATATTTCTTCATTAGGTCTAGCCTCACACAAATTAATCCTCAACATTCCATCAATTTCATCGCCACACCCTATTCTATTTAATATATCCTAATTCACGACACATGGCGAGTAGATAAGCCTAGGGAGTAAGTGGGCTAATTTGGTGTTATACCTTGACTTTGCATCTCTCTTGCAACCTTCCCATTCCAAAAATACATGATGAACTTGTGGGAGCAATACCTCTTCTACGGTTTCGTATTGTCTAGAGCGTTTGGGTCTTGATGATCCGGCTTCATCATCGTGTGTTCCCATAGTCTACAAATAAAAAACAATCAACAATAAAGTATATGGTGATGTTAGAAAACAATTAGCATCAATTAATGGATTTTTGATAAGTTTTTAAAGGTTTTGTGCTTCTGGTCTTATAAGTGCGACGCATTTCATAGAAGTGCGGCTTACTTCCTGGAAAAATGGCTAAGTGCGGTGGTTTTCTCTTAAAACCGGCGTACTTCCTGGGCTGGATAAAACAAATTCGAATTTTCTTATGATTTTTAACATTTATTTTTAAAACAAATTCATAATTATGAACAGTACTTTTCAGATTTATAACAATTTTAACATGCATTTGATAAACAACTCTTAATTAGCATAATTCTATATGTTAATTATACAAAATAAGCATGAATTTCAATTTCCCCTAATCTAATTATTAATAAACCTAATGAAAAAGAAATTGAATAAATTGACAAGAGACAAGTTTAGTAACGAAATGAACATACCCTAGGCATGATTAAAAACTTGATGGATTGATCTTTTGAAAATTTTCTCCAATTTTTATGCAAAACCTGGCGGTTTCTTTATGTGTGTGAGTTTTTATAGAGTTAGAAATCTTGTTTTATAAGTTTTTATATTTGAAAACGCCTCAAAGTGCGGCGCACTTCATAGAAGTGTGGCGTACTTTCTCCTTTTTTACTAAAAATTATATATTTTTATATTTTTAATATTTCTATTTTATATAACACAAAATTACCTTGTACATTTTATAACTTGAATGTAAATATAATTGTAAACATAAATTTATTTTAATCCATCAAAACTCACTTTTTTATATTGTATTAATATTTATCGGACTAATGTCCGTACATCAATGTAATCCATTATGGATTTATATGCTTGATTTATTTGACTAAAAAAAACGGGAGTATATAGTCACTCCTTTATTCAAAACGTGGTACTGGTGCATCAGTTTTATAACCAGTTGGGTGACATGATGTCACTCAACTTGTGGTACTTTGCTAATTTCCTGGTTGTCTTCTTTGTTACGAATCCTTGGTCATATATATTTTCATACGGGTCGATCAATCTGATCTCGACATGCCACTGTCCATCCCTATCCTCCTTTTTGTTAAAACATCCAGTGTAATTGGGTTTCCACTCAACATGTTGTAATGCGACAGGCAATGATCCAAGAAAACTAACAACTTTCTTCCAAACACATATCTTTCTGAACGGATTCATCACTTCCTGTAAAGCTAGAGACCGGTCTAACGGATCGCTACAGTTTAAATACCTAGCAGGTTTTGGTTCGTATATCGGTGCTTCAAATTTGTTTCTTTAAAATTCATACTCCTCTTCATCATCACTGTCGCTTTTTGCAGTGTCCAAGCTTGTTTTGGCTGCTCGAAAGGTTTGATGGCAGATTCCATCAAAAGTGGACATGATGGTGTCAATCTTATTCAGGATGCTACCACAAGTGTGTAGAAATTCTCTTCCTACAATTATCGGTGTGTCTCTATCAATTAGCATGTCTAAGACGAGAAACTTTGCTATGATGGTAGTTACTCCCACCTGGCACAAAACATTGCTCAGAAGCCCCATAGGCTCTGCCTTCGAGTGGTTCAACATCGAGATCCCCTTCTTTACATTTTGTACTTCCTTTCTACCCAGCTCTTTGTAGATACGGTATGGTATTACAATGATATCTGAGCCAGTGTCTACTAATGCATTGAGGTTAATTTTACCCTCTATTCGGATCGGAATCACAAATGCTCCAGGATCATCTTTTTCTATTAATGCTTCTCCTTTGATTTTTATTATGGCTTCTTCCTCTTCTTTGTTTATTCCATCTAACTTCCTTTTGTCCAAACAGATCCCGTCAAGTATCTTTTTATACTTGTCACTATAGGCCATAGTCTCAATTACACGTCTCTCCTCCTCTAGTATAGAGTATCTTTCATAAATACTGATAGCCAACGCTTCTCTTTCAGCTTCCTCTTGAGCCAATGGTGTTCCAGTAGACATCGAGGGTCCTATATCAGAATAGATTAGTTGCTTCCTCTTATTTCTACTACTCTTCCCCATCTTACACACGAACTGCGGAACATCAACTCCTTTAATATATGGGATATCCCTAAAGTCAAGATCGTCTAATATGAGATCCCAGTTATCACAATCTACTCTTCTTCTTTAGAACTAATCAAAAACGGATCGAGTTTAGGGTATATCATAACAGTTTCATTCCCGAAATCAGCAATTGATTTGGTTAGACGCAAGAATGATCTTATAAAAACCACACCTAGTTCAACATCATCTTCTTCAGGATTTATTATGAACTTTACAAAATAAATTTCTCCTCTTAAAGCTACGATTAATTCTTTCTTAACCACTTTATTTCCACGTTTCACCTCATGTTCCAAACATAATTTCACTGCAAACTCATTTGAGATCATATTTTCTTCTACTCCAAGATTTATTTCCCCATCATATGCTTCCAATCCATTAACGAAACAAGGTGCCACAAATCTGTCACTAATCTCTTCGGTCACTATTTTGTGAAAAACCATAGCCTTTGTTTCTTTCTTTCCTCCACTGCTGGTTGTGTTCTGAAAATTCAGGGGAATTACATTCTTCATGTCCTTCACCTTTGTCACTTGATATCTCAATGACATTCTCTCCTAAGAAAGTTTTTCCAATACTAGAACTTGGATCCATAATTCTTATAGGACAACACAACAATAGAATAACCGTTAGTGGGTTAGTTAAAACAAGAAATAATACTTTTTTACACTTACATGGTATTAATAAGCGGAACAATTTGTTTACGAAAATTAAGGTATGGGCAAATTTTAATTGTCTAGGAGGTAAAGTGCGTCGCACTTTGGAGTAAGTGCGGCGTACTTCCTGAGATTTTCCAAATTTTATATGTTTTTTTCAGAAAAACCGGCGTACTTAGGAGTAAGTGCACCGTACTTTTATAATTTTTAGTTTCACTTTTTAAATAAGCATAATCAGATAAGCAACATTGAGCAAATAAGATAAATACATTAGCACTTTTAAATTTGAAATTCAAATTTTATGTTTTTAATAAAAAATTTCTTTTAATTAGAAAATGTTTTGTATAAGTATTTTTGGGAAAATACTTTTGTAGAATAAAAAGTGAGGTTTAAGAGAAAAATATTTTCTTGATCACTAATCATGCTTAATGATTTTTGTTTATCCATACCTTAAGTGATCACTAATCTTAAAGGTTTTTACATTTTGTTAATATCAAAATAATGAGAGGTCGAAAAATACAAATAACGTTTTTAGATATTATTTGCATTAACAAAAATGTTTAGTTTAAAAAACTGATATTTTTTCTTAATTACTCATAGTTTAGTTTCTTTAGATCCACTCGTTACTTTGGTTTATATTGAACAACAAACTCTTAATCAGCATTAACACCAAACTAAAACCATGTAACTCCTAGGTAACAGATTAACTTAATTTATTTATACGCTAATCAATTTGTTGAGATTTTAAAAAGCCATCGGCACAAAGCAGGTTGGCTTATAAACTTGCAATATTTAGCTTAAGTTCCAAGCTAAGCCTATTTTCACGCGTGTTTTGTAATTACTCACTTAGATTAATTGTCTCGAGCTTGAACGACAATTATACTCACACACCATCGTTGGAAAAGATTTCCATAGGGGAGCTTCAACTTTTTGATGAAATGCTACATTGTAAGCATATTTTCGTCTTGGTGCCAGGGCCGGCCCTGGCTATGGGCAGCGCGGGCGACGGCCTAGGGCATCAAGTTCTTGGTGTGTGAATCGGTTTATGTAAATAAAGAAATGAGTTTTTCATAGTATTTACTATCTTGGCTTCTTTGAGCCACTAAGTTAGTTAAGAAAAAGAAAAAAAGATAGAAAGTTAAGTCAAGTCGCCGGACATGGACGCCGGAATTTGGGAGGAAGAAGGAACTGTCACGTTTTGGAAGGAAGAAAGAAGTCTGATTCCACTTGAACCTCTTAGTTTTATTCTTTTCATTTTTCATTTATCTTTTACTTTGGAAAGATATTTCCCTAATCTATTACTTATACTTTTAAACTATGTTTACTTTGTAAAAATTGCACCACAAAATATATAATGCATTCTTTTAGTACAAGGGTGAGGATCCTCTCAAGTTATTTACAACTTGATGGATCATGTTAGATAAGTATTAGCCTTTTGATTAAATCAGTGGTCAAGATTGAAAGATATTTACTACTACCACTAATATTTTTTTTGTTCCCGTATATTTTTTAGTTTACCTCATATATATTTTAGTTGGGCCATTGATTAAATGTAAATGTTGCTAATTGTTTATTAAGCTTTATGTCGTGACAGATATAATATCAGGATATGTGTAGAGTCATTGAAAATGGATATAGTCATAGCGGTAACTTCAACATGCAAGTAGAAGTAGTTCATAAGTCAAAAAAACATTACAAATTAGTGTTACATTTTACCTCAATGAAATCAATAGAAAACGTTAAGAAAACATTACATCATATATAAATACACAAAATAGCCTTCATATCGATGATGTTTAGAGACATCAGTTTGATAATCACCATGGTTGCTGATACGCCCACGGTTTGGATAACTATCATAGTTATGTATGTTTAGGATATGTGTTGAGTCGTATTTATGTTTAGGATATGTGTTATTTATGTTTAGGATATGTGTTGAGTCGTATTAGGAAAGTCATTAGTTATATGTTTGATTAGGAAAAGATTTGTGTTTATCTTGTCTTACAAGATAGGGTTATTCGGCTATATATACCGAATGGTTTTCATTAATAAAATATAAGTTCAATGCCAATAAATCTCTAAAACCTTCTTTTTCTCTTCTTAAGGAGCCCGCACACGCTTGAAGTGGTGCTACTATCCCGATACTATCCGCAAGGATCGTATCAAATGGTGCTTTCATTGAGAGTCCTCGTTGAGGGCTTCCGATCTAAGGATTAAAAAAAAGAGGTTACTGTTCACGAGTACTATTCATAGTGCTGTTCATCGGGGTACTATTCACGGTTACTGTTCATCGACCAAAAAAAAGATTTTTAAAAAAATATTGCACTCATGGATGTTCCGAAGTTTTCAGGAGTCTATCGAGAGAGTTGGATTTTTGCCATCACAGAGTACTTTTCGCTAGTAAACACCCCTGCTGATCAGTGGCTAAAGATCGTGGGTTTTAATTTAGAGGGTGCGGCTGCGGAATGGTTTCAATGGATGACGATGAATGGTTTGATCACTACTTAGGCCAGGTTTAAAGAAAGTGTAAGGAATTATTTTGGACCGTCAGAATATGAAGATCCGAATGGGGCGTTATCGAAATTATTGCAATTGGGGATGGTGAAAGATTATCAATGGGAATTTGAAAAGCTAATGAATCGAGCTACGGATATACCAGACTCTTTGCTCATCTCCTTCTATATTTCTGGGCTTAAACTTTACTTGCAGCGGGAGTTTTTAGTATCAAGACCTACTAACCTGGGTGACGCATTTTCATTATCACTAATTACAGAGGCTCGTTTGGATGACCAAGCATCTCCGGTGGCGGGTACGATGACCAAAACCTTTGGCAACAATGGTGGTGATTCAGGTCTAGTGACACCAACAAGCGATTCAGAATCTTCAGGCGAAGTAAAAGTGCTTAATTGGGTGCATCAATCTATTGATGTAGAAAGTGCCTATGATAATAATGCACGAGATCAAGTTAGTGAGTCAGAAATGAAGGTGTTAGCAGATGGTAAACAAGATGAAGTGAAAGTGGTTAAAGTGGTGGTTGTGGCCGTTGAGCAAAACATTGACGAGCGAGACGTGTTGGAAGGTAATGGGGTTATAGGTGTTGGAGTTAATAACGAAGGGGTTCAATACTCTGTTTCCGCCCTACATGTTCTTATTTTGCTTTTGAAGCGTCTTAATGACCGATACATAAAAAAGAAAAAGATGGAGGCTACAATTCAAACAAGAATATGGGATCCCGGAATCAAGATATATTTTAGACATCACCTTGAGGACAAGGTTGTTGTGAAGGAGTAGGGAATGATATGCCCACGGTTTGGCTAACTATCATAGTTATTTATGTTTAGGATATGTGTTGAGTCGTATTTATGTTTAGGATATGTGTTGAGTCGTATCAGGAAAGTCATTAATTAAATGTTTGATTAGGAAAAGATTTATGTTTATCTTGTCTTACAAGATAGGGTTATTCGGCTATATATTGTAATGAAGTTATGATCACAAAAATCTAAGAGTCGTGTAAACACTTTCAGATCGAAGTATTTCGATGGTTCTATCAAAATCTTAAATCGGATAAAACTCAGATTTAAAAACTTGAATTTGTTTTTGATGTTATGAAACCGAACCAGAGATAGATGAGGAATATATGACCAACTAAACTTAATATTCGGTTGTAACTGCCATAGCAGTTATTTAACCACCAAATCAAATAAATCAACGGGCAAAATTAAGTCCATAATTCCAGGAATTTTATTTTCAAGTGCGTTTTTAACATAGCACTTTATACCAAATACCACAACCAGCAAATGGATCCTTTGCTAAATCAATAGAAACTATCCTCTCCGTCCGCGGTGAATCACTATAAGCCACCCAGTGCAAAGCTCCATTTGAAAAAATACCACAACCATCAAATGGATACTCGTAAGAAAAATCACCTATAATCTTCCACTTTCTGGTTTTCAAAGAGTAAATGTTCACACGGTTCACTTCAATAGTAGTAAACATTTCAACAATTTTGTAATCATGAGTAGATTCATCATACCCGAAAGAATAGCAGTAACGCTCACAAAAAAATCCCCTATGGTATGGTAAGCCATTCCATATTCTTGTACTCGGGTTATATATAAAGAGTTCATAACCATCATCATCCTCAACATAAAGGAGAACTAATCTGTTACAAGACCCAACTATCAAAAGAGCTTGAGTTCGTTGCAATGGATATTTAAACAGTAACACATTAATAGCAGGTTTATCAAACAACACATCATAAAGAGAACAGCTGTAGAGATTGTTTTCTTGTTCATGAGTGTTGTAAATAAGTCTATGATGTGCACAGTTAATGTCGTTGGTACTAGATAAAGTACAATGTGTTTTAATGAAATTTTGGTCGGAAATTAAAGAGTACCATTCTTTACAAACACACTTACATCGTAACAATGACTTAACTGTAGCCTTCAACAGGATTTCGCGGATGATTTCTGGTGGAAACGAATGAGTTATCTCGAGTTTCATCTTTTTTTCGATTGTCATTAGGGTTGTTTCAATTCGAGGGGAAAGAACATGTTTTCGTCCTTTTATAGATGTGTCTATTGGTTTTTATAATTTGTTTCATGGCCCCTTTAACTTATGTAAATTAAATACTTTAGTCCTTTGTAGAGTTATTTTCAACCAACTCCTTCCTAGACAAGTTACCCAACCTTTATGCTACTAATCCCTTTCTATAGCTACTTTCCTTACTAGAGTGATGTGGGATGACCGAAACCCAATTCATGATTTTAAGCAATTGGTTACGGTAACTTATCTAACTACTTATTACACGCTAAGACTAAATATGCTATGCTTTCATATCGTATTTTGCTTGTTTCTAATTATCTTCAAGTCATTGGTTACAATGTAAAATTTAAGCTACTGATGTAAGTCAATAGTTCCTCGAAAATTTTCCATGATCATGTGTTGTTCGTGTAAGTTCCAAGCCTATTTTCATCTAGCGTATTTAGTAATTTCTCACTTAGTGGATCTCAAGCTTGAACGGGAATTGAACTGACCATGTTGCCGTCTTGGTGCGATAGTAATGTAAAGATCATGCTAGAAAATAACGAAGGGGTTCAATACTCTGTTTCCGCCCTACATATTCTTATTTTGCTACAGAAGCGTCTTAATGACCGATACATAAAGAAGAAAAAGATGGAGGCTGCAATTCAAACAAGAATATGGGATCCCGGAATCAAGATATATTTTAGACATCACCTTGAGGACAAGATGGTTGTGAAGGATTAGGGAATGATACGCCCACGGTTTGGATAACTATCATAGTTATTTATGTTTAGGATATGTGTTGAGTCGTATTAGGAAAGTCATTAATTATATGTTTGATTAGGAAAAGATTTGTGTTTATCTTGTCTTACAAGATAGGGTTATTCGGCTATATATTGTTATGAATTTATGATCACAGAAAGAAATCTAAGAGTCGTGTAAACACTTTCAGATCGAAGTATTTCGATGGTTCTATCGAAATCTTAAATCGGATAAAACTCAGATTTAGAAACGTGAATTTGTTTTTGATGTTATGAAACCGAACCAGAGATAGATGAGGAATATATGACCAACTACACTGAATATTCGGTTGTAACTGCCATAGCAGTTATTTAACCACCGAATTAGATAAATCAACGGGAAAAATTAAGTCCATAATTCCAGGAATTTTATTTTCAAGTGCGTTTAGCTCGACCCCAGCCAGGGGCTCTGCCCCTTGGACCCTGCCAGGGGCTGCCGCCCCTTGGACCCTGCTACCAGGGGTGCTGCCCCCGGACCCCCGTCATTCGGGGCTTCGCCCCGAATGATAATCATAATAACGCCATACAAGTGTGCACTCCGCACAACCCCGACTTGTTGAACATTTATCATGATTACACATTGGTCAACCAAGTCAATCCATTACACTTAAATCATATTGGTGACGCAAAATCACCAACATATATACCGAATGGTTTTCATTAATAAAATATATGTTCAATGCCAATAAATCTCTAAAATCTTCTTTCTCTCTTCTTAAGGAGCCCGCACATGCTTGAAGTGGTGCTACTATCCCGACACTATCCGCAAGGGTCGTATGAGTTGCCAAACACTTAATTATATCTCCAGTAGAGTAGTTTTTAGTTTTTACATTATAGGAATGTGTTCAAAAAGGAGAAAATGTAATATACTGCTATTCAAGATCTCACAACGACCGTTTGGATGTGCGTTTAATAGACTTATTGTAACAGTTCTTGTTACATGCTCCTGTAGGTTCTGTTTTCCGACTCACACTTCGCCATCTTTAGCCGAGTCTATTTTAGTTTCATATATTTGAAAGTGTAAATTGGACTGATGTGTAACAAAACTGATTCTTTCAAAGATCTTAATAAAACAGAACAATAACGAGTAAACAAGATGCTAATCACTAAACAGAAAAACATAAGATGCTTCCCTACATTAATATGGACTCACATGAAGCAATGGATTATGCAAAAAATCAGATATTTCTCTGTTAATTTTATCAAAAAGTAAGTAAAGTAGAGTTGATTTAATTGATAAAAGTTAACTGCTTCAATTGGTCAAACTCAACTGTATTACATATAAAACTCCCTAGAACAATTCCAATAGAGTGATATTTGAAGTTTTGAACATGTCATGCCACACACAGAGACCACCAGAAAGTCATACTACATGTTTGACAGAAAAAGTTGAAACCTTGAACACACTTAACAACGGCAGGAAGGGTAGTAACATAGATCTAATTAAACGGAGTAAAAACGTACGAAAGTAGAACTATTTCATTTATTAAGATACTGGAGTTTGATTAAAGCTAAATCGACGTTCTTGGCTTGCTCCATATGCATCCGTAAATGTAAAAGACTCCAGAGAATTCACCCTACCCATTCCTGAAAGAACAAAGATTCAGTGAGCTGCCAATCTAATGATGATATCCACATACCATGGAATAAAAGTTTGATAAAATGATATAGAAACTTTTATATCTACAATATATCTCCTGGAAACCAGAAGAGCAAAGACAGAACTCATGTCAGAGGTTTAAGGTCTTAAAAAACAAAAAATTGGTTAGCCACATCGTTATATGTTGGTGCATAACATAAAGGCATTATCAATGATAAGTGCAATAGTACATGTTCTGTTATCAGCATAAGTGACAACTTCAGTTGCATAACAGTCTTTTTAGCCAACTAATCCACACGTTTTAATCATTAGCACTGACATATTACTCCCACCACTTCATGTATCTTCACAAATTTTCAAACTAGTGTTACATGTGAGCTCAATGCAATAATACAAATTATTAAGAATAATTTATTAGCACTGAAATAATTGATGAGTTCAACGAATTCGATGTCCATGTAACATTTCATTTACTTATTAATACTTCGCTCGGTGAACAAGTTATGGCTAAATACAACTAACCAGAAAACGAAACAGAGTTGGCAGAGCAAAACTCACCTTAATTTTCATTGTTATCAGCAAGGGCTAAAGGTGGAAAAGGTGAAACCAAGCTCTCGACAACAACAACAACGCAATCTTTACAACATCTATCAAAATATTCAAACGAACTATCTTTTGAATTATAGATCACCAAATCCGTAGCACATCGAATCAACACATTCCCGTCATTTGAGATAAACAAAGGAACCGGATACATATCAATCCAAGGATGAGTCAAATATGGGAAGGAAGCCAATTTAGTCCAAGAGTCTTTCACTCCATAAACCTTCATTACCCATAAGTCAGCATGACTTCCATAATAATAACAAAGCCCACATAAGCATTCTCCCAAAACCCCCAAACTCAAATTCTTACCACCTTCAGGTTGCAAAACTACGCCATAAGTCTCCTTTGCTAAATCAAGAGAAACTATCCTCTCCGTCCGCGGTGAATCACTATAAGCCACCCAGTGCAAAGCTCCATTTGAAAAAATACCACAACCATCAAATGGATACTCGTAAGAAAAATCACCTATAATCTTCCACTTTCCGGTTTTCAAAGAGTAAATGTTCACACGGTTCACGTCATTAGTAATAAACATTTCAACAATTTTGTAATCATGAGTAGATTCATCATACCCGAAAGAATAGCAGTAACGCTCACTCAAAAATCCCCTATGGTATGGTAAACCATTCCATATTCTTGTACTCGGGTTATATATAAAGAGTTCATAACCATCATCATCCTCAACATAAATACGACTCAACACATATCCTAAACATAAATAACTATGATAGTTATCCAAACTGTGGGCGTATCATTCCTCACTCCTTCCCAACCACCTTGTCCTCAAGGTGATGTCTAAAATATATCTTGATTCCGGGATCCCATATTCTTGTTTGAATTGCAGCCTCCCCTCCCTCTCTCCCCCCCCCCCCCCGTATCCATCTTTTTTCTTCGGGTTTATGTAACGTCATTAAGACACTTCAAAAGCAAATAAAACATTGTGGGCGGAAACAAAGTTATTGAACCACATTGCGTTATTTTCTAGCAGATCTTTAACCAATACTATCGCACCAAGACGGTAACATATGGTCATTTTCAATTCCCGTTCAATCTCTATATCACTATTGCGAGTAATTACAAATACGCTTTATGAAAATAGCTTGGAAATTACACGAACAACACATGAACCATGGAAAATTTCAGTTGAATTATCTATTGACTTACATCAGTTCTTAAATTATACTTTGTAACCAATGACTTAAGATAATTAGAAACAAGCAAAATACGATATGAAAGCATAGCATATTTAGTCTTAGCGTGTAATAAGTAGTTAGATAAGTTCAAAATATATACCGTAACCAGTTGCTTAAAATCATGAATTGGTTTTTGGTCATCCCACATCACACATAATAAGAAGTATCATATAGAAAGGAATTAGTAGCATAAAGGTTGGGTAACTTGTCTAGGAAGAAGTTAGTCGGTTGAAAATAACTCTACAAAGGACTAAAGTATTTAATTTACATAAGTTAAAGGGGCCATGAAACAAATTATAAAAACCAATACACACATCTATAAAAGGATGAAAACATGTTCTTTCCCCTCAAATTGAAACAACCCTAATGACAATAGAAAAAAAGATGAAACTCGAGATCACTCATTCGTTTCCACCAGAAATCATCCGCGAAAATGCCTATTTAAATAAGGCAACAGTTATGTCATTGCGTTACGATGTAAGTGTGTTTGTAAAGAATGGTATTCTTTAATTTCTGACCAAAATTTCATTAAAACACATTGTACTTTATCTAGTACCAACGACATTAACTGTGCACATCATAGACTTATTTACAACACTTATGAACAAGAAAACAATCTCTACAGCTGTTCTCTTTATGATGTGTTGTTTGATAATCCAGCAATTAATGTGTGACTGTGATTAAATAACCATTGCAACGAACTAAGCTCTTCGATAGTTTGATCTTGTAACGGATTAGTTCTCCTTTAGTTGAGGATGATGAAAGGTTAGAACTCTTTATATATAACCCTAGTACAAGAATATGTAATGGTTTACCATACCATAGTGGATTTTTTGAGTGAGCGTTACTGCTATTCTTTTCGGGTTTTTTTAAAATTAAAATCCTACACATGATTACAAATATTGTTGAAATATATATTACTAATGACCTGAACCGTGTGAACATATTCTCTTATGTAAAACCGAAAGTTGAAGATTAAGGTGTATTTTTCTACTATTATCCACTTGATGGTTTGGTATATTTCAAATTGGAGGCTTTTGCACTGGGTGGCTTATATGATTCACCTGTCGGACGGAGAGGATAAGTTTCTCTTGATTTAGCAAAGGTAAACTTATGGCATAGTGTTTAGCACCTGAAGTAGGAAAGAATTTGAGTTTTGGGGTTTTAGGGAGAATGCTAAGAGGGCTTTGATATTATTATGGAAGTCATTATAGACTTATCGGTAATGAAGGTTATGGAGTAGGAAGACTCTTGGACTAAAATGGCTTCCTTCCATATTTGACTCATCCTTGGATTGATATATATATTGTATCCGGTTTCCATTGTTATCTCAAATGACGGGAATTTTTGATTCGATGTGCTATACGGATCTGTGATCTATAATTCAAAAGATAGTTCGTTTGAATATTTTGATAGATGTTGTAAAGATTGCGTTGTTGTTGTTGTCGAGAGCTTGGTTTCACCTTTTCCACCTTTAGCCCTTGCTGATAACAATGAAAATTAAGGTGAGTTTTGCTCTGCCAACTCTGTTTCGTTTTCTGGTTAGTTGTATTTAGCCATAACTTGTTCACCGAGCGAATTAAAATAAGTAAAATGAAATGTTTACATGGAGCATCGAATTCGTAGGAACTCATCAATTATTTCAGTGCTAATAAATTATTCTTAATAATTTTTATTATTGCATAGAGCTCACATTAACACTATTATAAAATATTGTGAAGATACATTGAAGTGTGTGGGAGTAAAAAGTCGTGCTTAATGATTAAAACGAGTGGATTAGTTGGCTAAAAATACTGTATGCAACTGAAGTGTCACTTATGCTTGATAACATGAACATGTACTATTGCACTTATCAAAGATATGCCTTTAATGTTATGCACCTAACATAAAACGATGCGGCTAACCAATTTTTTTGTTTTTTTAAGACCTGTAAAACCTCAGACATGATTTCTATCTTAGCTCCTTCTGGTTTCAGGATGAATATATTTGTAGATAAAAAAAGTTTCTATATCATTTTATCAAACTTTTATTCCATGGTATGTGGATATCATCATTAGATTGGCAGCTCACTGAATCTTTGTTCTTTCAGGAATGGGTAGGGTGAATTCTCTGGAGTCTTTTACATTTACGGATGCATATGGAGCAAGCCAAGAACGTCGATTTAGCTTTAATCAAACTCCAGTATCTTAATAAATGAAATAGTTCTACTTTCGTACGTTTTTACTCCGTTTAATTAGATCTATGTTACTACCCTTCCTGCCGTTGTTAAGTGTGTTCAAGGTTTCAACTTTTTCTGTCAAACATGTAGTATGACTTTCTGGTGGTCTCTGTGTGTGGCATGACATGTTCAAAACTTCAAATATCACTCTATTGGAATTGTTCTAGGGAGTTTTATATGTAATACAGTTGAGTTTGACCAATTGAAGCAGTTAACTTTTATCAATTAAATCAACTCTACTTTACTTACTTTTTGATAAAATTAACAGAGAAATATCTGATTTTTTGCATAATCCATTGCTTCATGTGAGTCCATATTAATGTAGGGAAGCATCTTATGTTTTTCTGTTTAGTGATTAGCATCTTGTTTACTCGTTATTGTTCTGTTTTATTAAGATCTTTGAAAGAATCAGTTTTGTTACACATGAGTCCAATTTACACTTTCAAATATATGAAACTAAAATAGACTCGGCTAAAGATGGCGAAGTGTTGATCGAAAACAGAACCTACAGGAGCATGTAACAAGAACTGTTACAATAAGTCTATTAAACGCACATCCAAACGGTCGTTGTGAGATCTTGAATAGCAGTATATTACATTTTCTCCTTTTTGAACACATTCCTATAATGTAAAAACTAAAAACTACTCTACTGGAGATATAATTAAGTGTTTGGCAACTCATACGACCCTTGCGGATAGTGTCGGGATAGTAGCACCACTTCAAGCATGTGCGGGCTCCTTAAGAAGAGAGAAAGAAGATTTTAGAGATTTATTGGCATTGAACATATATTTTATTAATGAAAACCATTCGGTATATATGTTGGTGATTTTGCGTCACCAATATGATTTAAGTGTAATGGATTGAACTTGTTGGTGAATGTGTAATCAAGATAAATGTTCAACATGTCGGGATGGTGCGATGCACACTTGATGGCGTTATTATTAATATATCAATCGGGCGAAGCCCCGAAATGACGGGGTCCCTGGTGTAGCACCCCTGTACAGCCAATGGGCGAGGCCCAAGGGGCGGCAGCCCCTGGCAGTGCCAAGGGGCAGAGCCCCTGGGCTGGGGTACGAGCTAAACGCACATGAAAATAAAATTCCTGAATTATGGACATAATTTTTCCGTTGAATTATCTAATCGTATGTTAAAATAACTGCAATGGCAGTACAACCGAGATATTCATTGTTATTTGGTCATATATTCCTCATCTATCTCTGGTTCGGTTTCATAACATCAAAAACAAATTCACGTTTCTAAATCTGAGTTTTATCCGATTTAAGATTTCGATAGAACCATCGAAATACTTCGATCTGAAAGTGTTTACACGACTCTTAGATTTCTTTCTGTGATCATAAATTCATAACAATATATAGCCGAATAACCCTATCTTGTAAGACAAGATAAACACAAATCTTTTCCTAATCAAACATATAATTAATGACTTTCCTAATACGACTCAACACATATCCTAAACATAAATAACACATATCCTAAACATAAATACGACTCAACACACATATCCTAAACATAAATAACTATGATAGTTATCCAAACCGTGGGCGTATCATTCCCTAATCCTTCACAACCATCTTGTCCTCAAGGTGATGTCTAAAATATATCTTGATTCCGGGATCCCATATTCTTGTTTGAATTGCAGCCTCCATCTTTTTCTTCTTTATGTATCGGTCATTAAGACGCTTCAGTAGCAAAATAAGAATATGTAGGGCGGAAACAGAGTATTGAACCCTTCGTGTTTTTTCTAGCATATCTTTACATTACTATCGCCCGAAGACACCAAATGGTCAGTTCAATTCCGTTTCAATCTTGAGATCCACTAATAGTAGAAATTACTAAATACGCTAGATGAAAATAGCTTGGAACTTACACGAACAACACATGATCTATGGAAAATTTCCGAGAACTATTGTACTAACGATCATTAGCATAAATTTTAACATTTTAAACCAATGACTTGAAGATAATTAGAAACAAGCAAAATACGATATTAAAGCATAGCATATTTAGTCTTAGCCTAAAATAATTATTTAGATAGTTTACGTAACCAATTGCTTAAAATCATGAATTGGGTTTCGGTCATCCCACATCACTCTAGTAAGGAAAGTAGCTATAGAAAGGGATTAGTAGCATAAAGGTTGGGTAACTTGTCTAGGAAGGAGTTGGTTGAAAATAACTCTACAAAGGACTAAAGTATTTAAATTACATAAGTTAAAGGGGCCATGAAACAAATTATAAAAACCAATAGACACATCTATAAAAGGACGAAAACATGTTCTTTCCCCTCGAATTGAAACAACCCTAATGACAATCGAAAAAAAGATGAAACTCGAGATAACTCATTCGTTTCCACCAGAAATCATCCGCGAAATGAAAAGTATTTACTATTGTCTAAGCTCATGACACCGAAGCGTTAACATGTAGTATCATAGATAAGCCCATGCAGATGTTCAACCCACGACATCTATAACTGACTCAAATGAAACTGTGTTTGCTTGACTAATTCCAGTCAAGACAAACAGGGATGTCAATCCTGATAGATCTAGCCATAACATTCTCGCATATAAGTAATTAACGGTTTCATGATAAATTAGGCAGCATAGCCAGTTGGTCGAATCGGGACTTGACCCAATATTAAATCAGTAAAAGTAACTTGTGTTTCAACTGTTAAAAATAATCAATGTTCTCACCTCCAGCAAAAGATATTTTAAAACAGTATAGTAGGGGGCTCTAAAACTCACCTTGTTCGTTAATGTCTAGAAATTGATAATGGATCAATGTACGCTGAATATGACTCAGTCACTCCTTAAGTAATATTATAAGCACTGAGTTTATATTCCTAAAGAATTAATGTAAGGGGGGGCGGTGAAAAGAAATATGCAAGTGGCCGTCAAAAGTGCCAATGTCCGCTTAGAGATAACATTTTATATTTTCAAACCGTTAGCCCTAGGGGTGATACACGACTTTACACTCATAAGTATATATACATAAGTTGATAAAGTCATTCTTCGTAACTTATATTTATAAGCTCATGCGATTTATATCTTAGGAGAATACAAGTATTAGTTGTAAATTACTAAATTTATATATGTCTTTATAATGTTTGTTTATTCATACTGATGCCGTTAATTAATTCGTAGAATTACATATCCCGGTCCGTTTGACTTGCTTAAATAATTTATAAAAATTATTTATTCACATTTAATACTATTAAGTTTTAAAATAGCAAGTTTAGCCCCTCTGTTTTACATGTTAAGGAATTTACACATTCAACCCTTAAATCATCACGTTAGCACTTTTAACTTTTCAAAATAGTATTGATCGAATATATAATTTTCACACCTAATTTCCAACGATTATACTCCTATAACTTTTATGTTTATAAACCCAATAAAACTTTAAATATTTTAGCGTCAAAGAATTTATATTAACCGTGTTAGATTCGTTTATAAATTAATTTCATCGTTATTACTCCTAATTCATCAAAAATCGTTGTTTTTATAGTTTCCTAACTTTTGTTTAAATCCCGTTTCGTTAGTGAGCTTACCCATTTCGTTTGAGCCTCGCCATAGGACGACCCAAAGAATTGGAAAAACATGCATGTTTCCATACTTCTGTTCGTCCAAAATTTTCAAGTTAAATTACAAACAAGTTTTTAAAATATCACATGTATTATTTCTATAATATAAACCCCACATGGTCTCCGATTCTTTCCCCTTTTTTTGATTCTATCGAGCCCAAACAGTGGGTTGCAGCCACTGTTGTGGTGTCTTTTTCCTTGCACCCAACGCACCCTTAATTGTTTTCTACCCGGTTTTCTTCTTCCTCACATTGTATACGTACGTATGTATAACTACTTCCATGAAACCCGCATGATTCCGATCTACTGGTATAGTCACAAGGTGGATGGAAGGTCGAAACTAAGGGGTGTGGCTGTGTTTTTCGCAACCCATTTGCTGCAGCATTAAAAAAAAAACAAAAAAAAAAAAAAAAAAAATAAAAATAGCAGTAGCCTGCTGCGAAATCCATGGTTTCAACAGTAGCAGCCTCCCACTGCGTTACGTTTGGGTACGAGTAAGGTACGTCCCTTGCCTCTTGGTGCCAAGTAATTACGAGGCTTGGACACAAACCAACGAGCATGCACTCACTTGGTTTAGTTAGGGCTGTGACGTCCCAAATCAGTGAGCAAAAGGCTGGCCGTGGTTTATCCCGTGTTATTTGGTTACGATCAAGGTAGCGAGGCCTCATTCTAAGGGCCCTATGCAATGTACGCAAAACCCCAACATCCCAATGTCCTTAGAGAGCCAACATTTACAATCACGTATACGTTTTAGGGTTTTATGAAGTTCTTTTTTTCTTCATCATGATATGCTTACATTTGTTTTTACGGCAGCTACGTATATTTAACATCATTTACTTATACATCTTATTTCATGCATGCCACGTAACAAGGTCTTCCATATGCCGTACGTATATAATATTAGTCACTCTTGGGTTATATGACGTGTGCAAGTCATGCGAAACCTATGTCCTTCGTAGAAAGACTACACGTAAATAACATATGAACGTTAAACTATGAGGATGACTTACCGAGGTCCGAGCTTGTTAGTCGATGGCGAAGAATGATGGTGATAAGAGTCCGAACCACTCTTGGTTTCCACCCCTTGTAACCCGATGTCCATTATCTCCTGCACCACAAAAAAAGTTCTCCTCGAGACCGTACTGTTTAATTCTTGTTATTGCATATTAGGGGTTGCTTAAGAGAGGGCATGCAAGGTTATCATTTATACTCAAAACTTGCTTGGTTACTGATATATTTCTGGTGAAAATGTGCACTAAAACCACTATTTGTACCATAGTGATAAATTCAAATTGTTATGTTATCAATTGGCCCTGTTCCTATCACTAATAGGGAATCCATACTGTTTCTTGTCATTTCCTTTTGAAAAATATATAAATCAGATGTTGGGACTAGTATGTGATAGTTTTCAAAAAAAATAAAGGTGGGGCAAAATGTAATTATTCATAATCTAGGTGTATTTAACATTATTAGTTATTTGTTTTATATGTATGTATATAATAAATTTAACTTTATCTTTGAAGAATTCTGTCAAAAGTTGTCATGGTCATTAATTTGAATGTAAATTGTTTTATAAGTCAACAAGTAAATGCTTCTTTAAAATTGAGAATTCAATATGCTTTTACCGCTACAATTTTCTATAATATCCTATTTAGACATAAAGGCGATAATAGAAATATTCGCGTTCTATTTAGGCTTTCTATAACATGATAAGGCATGGTCGTTTATATAATAACTTTCTTTATTAGATTAAAGGTAAATTTATAATTTCGCGGTACATAACCTTACTTAAGAAAAAGAGAAATCTAAATTTTTTACTGGGAGCCCCACAGAATGGTGTTGAAAGCAATTTCGCTAATTAAAACCATTACAAAAAAAAAAATAATAAAATATAAAAAAAAAAATCTTATACACTTGTTACATAACTCACTTTATATACTATTAACATATTTGGGACTACTGTCACACACTCACACATATTTGGGCTACTGTCACACAATATAGTTACACGTTTAATGTTTTGTCGTTTAATTTACTTTCATCACAAGTTGAAAAAATCATAAAGTTTCCATAGACCTTTGTGTATTGGGTAACAGTTCTTACTATTTGTTTAATATTTTATAGTGTGAAAAAAGAATATATGCTTGCATTAAAATTATTTTGCTCCTATGTATTACGCTATGGCCAAAAACATAAATTTAAACAATGAAATTCCAATATTCCATTTTAGACATGCTTTCTTTTAGATTTGTAGACTCCATTAGAATTTGAAAAAATGTCCACAAAAGGTAGGTGGATATTCTTTTTGTGACTCATTTGAATTTTTTGTAGACTAGTTTTTTTTATAGACTGATGTGATTTTTTTGTTTTATATGAAAAAGTGGGTTTCATGCGTGGACATTTATTTCTTTGCGAAAGACGACTGTAATTTTTTTTCATAGACAACTCGAAAAAGATAATTTAAATAAAAAAACTTTATTTTTTCTTTTTTATAATGTAGGTTAACTTAACTATACAACATCTTCTAGAAACAAAATCAACTTTCACTGATCTTAACTATCACTATCACTTTCACTTTCAATGCATTAACCACTACCAATAGCACTACGGATTAAAACAAACCAACACTCTAAACTCAGGACCTCACAGTGCAAAAGGTACTTTCGGGTATTATTATATCGGTTTTTGTATGACTGAGTGTGGGTCAAGAAGTGGATTTGTCAAGGTCAAGGGTGGAAGCCGGGGAGAAAGTTAGTTCTAAAAGAAGATTTGCATAAATGACACAACATAGTCATTGGATATATTTAACTTCAATGTACACACTAAAAGTATGCACTAAAACATTTTTTTACATTAAAGAATTATAATTTGTTAGAAATATGAAATAAAACTTGTGTAACGTATGTTGATATTGAACTTGTATAATGAGAGGTTTATAAAAATATAATTTAAATAATTTTATCCAAATTTTCTAGTATAAATACTAAAGATATGGATAAAAATATGATGCATAATTATGTGAATAGTGTTTTTGTGCGATGAATAGTAAGACACCAAATATAAGGTTATTTCCCAAATTTACACTTCATCACACTAATACACGTTAGTGCATGGAACATCCGGTGGTTTTTAAGTTGTTATATTTAGTGTGTTAAGTTTAGTTTTATATGTTTTAGTGTCTAATAATGATCTAATGTATATATTTTTTTAACGGAAAAAATTATAATATATATAAAAAAGACAACTAGGAAGGCGCTAGAAGTACAAACAAAACTAAGAAGGAAAGAAAGCAATACAACCTAGAAACGTCTCGAGATCTAATGTGTATATTATCTTTATTTTCTTTAAGATGTTTATTTAGTTTTTTTTAGAATTTGTTGAATGCATTCCGCTAACTAAAACATTATATAATGACTTTGGACACTAGTTACATAACATCACTTTTTATATGCCATAAAGTTAAATTTGATCAAGTACAAGTTGGTTTTCAATAATTAGTACTAGTTATATAATAATAAATATAATTAAAGAGCAGGGCACAGTACCTGATTTGTTGAATAAAAAATCCTATTGTGCATGACTCTCAATACAAGGAAAAAAAGAAAAAATTTTAGTATACTATATGTATGAGCTAAAAGAACTAATTTTTTAAAAACAATTTTCAAAACACACTCTTAACTTTAACCTATTTATGACTTTTTTACATAACAAACTTTTTTTTATCAATAATGGCGCGCATAACTATCGATTTATTCAGAAAAAATTGCCGTTAAAAAGATCGTCAAATTGCGAACAAAACAAGTCAAATATTGAAATACTTCTGACATGCGTACGCTTTTATAAAAAATATTGAATTTTAATATATATATTAAAAAAACAATTTTCAAACCCCACCCTAAAGTATAGTAAATGTTACAAAGTTAAGATGAATAAAAATATTTTTTAAAAAACAAATTTTATTTCGCACCCTGAACTTTAACCTATTCACGATTTTTTATATAACAAACTTTATTTATCAATTATTGAGTGCATATCTATCGATTTATTTCAAAAAAAATATCGCTGAAAAGATCGTCGAATTGCAAACAAAACGATCCCAATATTTAAATGCTTTTGACATGCGTACGATTTTATAAAAAATGTTTAAGTTTAATATATATATTTAAAAAAACAATTTTCAAAACGCACCCTGAAGTATGCTAAATGTTATAAACCCAACCTTAAATTTTAACTTATTCACGACTTTTTTATATAACAAGCTTTATTTAAGGTGAGTCCTACAGTCTCGCGCGTACGTTATAAATCTCGTAGTAACTAAATTTCAAGTCCTTGTATATCTACCATTAATACAAGTCCACCTTTCTTCTTATGTGTCAATTTGAGATGACCCTACTATTCACCCTTACATGTGGC
>BQNB010002463.1:71866-102171 GCA_026074375.1 Tanacetum coccineum | reverse complement strand
GCTGTAGCTACAGTGAAGGCCTAAAAGAAAAGGTCCAGCCCATTTATTTATTACTAACATTCTCCTATTACTCTTATATACATTTCACAAATGGTCGGTGGCACTGTAGCAGCTACAGTGTCTGCTACAGTGCTACAGTACCGGCCCAAAAATTAGCCTGAAATTTGGCCCAAAGTAAAAAAATAATATAAAATTACAAAACGGACCCTCAACTTTTAACTGTTTACGACTTTTTTACATAAATTTTTTAAAAAATAATAAAAAAGGCCCCTCAAGTTTCTTTTATTCGCCCCCCGCCGCAACGCGCGGGTTAAATTCCAACTCGTTTATACCAATTCAATTCCACGTGACCAAATTGTTATGCTACTTAACCCTTGCAAGTACACCAGACCATTTTTTTAACTTATACTCAAGTGAATTTTGATGCGTTTAGTTATGAATAAAGATCATTGCATATTCTTAGAGTCATTGCGTATTTGAAATACATATTTATTTTTCCTACACCTGGAAGCCAAAATCAATTATTCTATGTTAACCAATAGTAATAGGAAATTAAAGGCATGATGATAACAGATGAGATAAGAACTTAGATTTTACTGCGATAATTTTTCATATCAGGTTTGTCAATACTTGTGTTTTTGCATATTCATTATCATTGTCATACCATCTCTTAATTCATTTAATTCATTATCATTAATCTATGTACACATGTTTTTTTGTTTGATCTAAGGTGAGTACGTACTTCACAAATATCTCTTTTCTATTTCCAAGGTTGTTTAATTTTCGTGGTAATAAGCATCAGGTTTGTCAATTTTCGTGGTAACATAGTATATATTATCGTGTCTGTTGACATTATATCGTTTTCTAAGTTTATATTCTTGGCCATTTATAGGGATCAATTCTTGGTGCTAGATGGTGGGAAACAACAAGACATGCCTATGTAAGTATATCATGTTTAGCAACACTTTACTCCAATCTGATTTGAAGTATTTAACTTTCTTTTATAAATTAAAAATATCAAAGTTAAAGCTTTGTTCAATGCGAGTTACACTACAACAATTTCAACTTTTGGCTTCGACGCATGTTGTAGCAAAAAGTGGGAAAATGTCGTAGCCAAAGTTCTTAGCTACGATATATGTTAATGATTGCATATTCATAATGTATAACCTTATGGAGTATGGACGCGTAATGTGTTCCAACATGTTGTTCATTATTTTCCTACTCATATAACCTTGCGGGCAAAATGTACCTCGTGGTTGTCTATCGATGATGGCCTAATGGACCTGTAGGAATGGAGAAACTGGGTGCTTAAGAAGAAAGGATCTTATAGACACTCTTTTTTACGCACTACCTCCAGCTACCGTCTAAGTTTGGCTGCCAACTTGAATCTATAAAAATAGATCCAAATACTACCAAACCAGTTCTTCGCTTCATTGATTTAACCTCTATCATCGCCAAGGTATTAACTAAATTGAGTACAAGAACTACTGATTTACCTGTTTAAGGGCATCTATGGACAATTCTGGTTTGCTAATTGGAGCTAGGATTTGCGGTTTAGCCACAACACTTGCACTTCACCGAAAAGAGATCAAAAGTGTCGTATTCGAGAGAACAAAAAGTTTGAGGAATGTCACCGGAGCAGCCATTGGAATTCGGCAAAACAGATGGCTTACTCTTGATCAGCTTGGTGTCGCGGATATTCTTTGTCCTATAGCTTTTCCCGTTAAAAGGTACTCGTGTGTTCCTATGATAAATCGTAACATATATTATCGTGCCTGTTGCCATTATATCATTTTCTAAGTTTATATTCTTGGCCATTTATTTTGCACAGGTTTATATGATGATTCCAGGATCGAAATTATGTACAAAATTGTCGGTTACATTGTTTACCAGGACACACTTCTAAAATGTTTTACATATGCTGTGTTTATATAAGGTTCACAGCGAACCACCGTGTCTATTCGGTAAAGGTACAACCGAACCATCATGTCCCTTCAGAAAGGGTACAACCGAAATTAACTAACTTCCTAACTACCATAACTAACTATAACCGCTATTCGGTTAATAACTAACAAACTAACACAAACAGCCCTTTGGCTTTGTGTTATTACAAATGTACACCGAGCCTATCAAGACTTATACAATTATGGTGCAACATTTCCCCCCTAATTGTTTAAGTCTTGTTCTCCGAATCTTCATGCTCTTCTCCGCGCTTTTCTTCACATTGCCTTCTATCCTGACCCCAATTTTTGTCTTGTTCATTTCTTCATTCTGTGACTCATCTATCTCTGCATCATCCTGCTTGCCTTGTGGGTCTCTTCTCCCACTTCTCTTCTTGGCTTCTCATTCCAGGGCACCTAGCAGTCTCATGGTACACCTTTATCATGTCAATGAACCTTCTATAGCAATCTCTTATTGCTTCTTCTTCACCATTTGTCAGGCCTTGTATTCTTGCAATTATATCGCGTTCAAGAGCAGTCCTTTCTCGCTAGCCTTTTCCTTTCGGTACCACGCTATCCTTTCAAGCGTCAAAACGTTTCCTTTTCTTCCTTTGTGTCGCGTTCCAGCAGTCCC
Organism: Tanacetum coccineum; assembly: GCA_026074375.1. NCBI lineage: Eukaryota > Viridiplantae > Streptophyta > Magnoliopsida > Asterales > Asteraceae > Tanacetum > Tanacetum coccineum. Next base: position 99,597 of record BQNB010002463.1, on the reverse strand, counting down.
ACAAAGTTCTTCTACAACGTTGTCTTTTCCTTCTCCTTCGTTGTCGCGTTATGCAGTCCCAACAAAGTCTTCACCGTATTCCTTGGCCAGCGTATTCTTCCTTCCTTTCTTTTCTCGGTATACCACACTATCACGTTGCTTTTCTCCTTGTGTGTTGTTCTTGATCTCGGTCTCCTTTGAAATTCTTAGAACCTTCCTACACACAAACTCTTGGTACCACGCCTTGGTAACCACACCGAACCAAAAACTATTTTTCTGATTCTGTTCCACCGAAACAAATCCCTCTTTGTTTCTGCTCTCGTTGTTGTTGTTCTTGTGTCGTCCCGACACTATTTCCACACCAAATCTTTTCCTTGAGTACTCCTTTCCTTCTTTGTTCCACGTATACGCTTTCTTCTCCACAACAACGTTCCTTGCGCTTTTATCCCGCGTCTTATGTTGCTTTGTATCTTGTTTTCAACCGGTTTCACAAAGCCTTTCCCACTCGTTCTCTATCCAACGATGTGTATCCTTTCTTGTTCCAGCGTCGCGTTAATAGCAAACACACAAGAAATCTTCTTTAGCGCTTTCCACTCTTGTTTTCCACGTCTCCTTGTATACGCCAAGAGTCTCTTCCTTCCCTTCGTTGTCACCAACAAAGTTTTATCCCACCAATAACGTTTGGTGTTAACGTTTGCAACCTTCACGCAAAACAGATCGTGCACTATCTCCTTTACGTCTCTCCTTATTCAAGTTGTTTGTTTCTTTGGAAGATAAAGAACCAAACCGTTCAAAGTTTTAACCCACTCGCTTCTTTATCCAATGCTGTGTATCCTTTCTTGTTCAGAGTCGCTGTTAATAGCAAACACTCAAGAATCTTCTTTTAGCGCTTCCACTTTGTTTTCCACGTTTCCTTGTATAGCCAAGAGTCTCTTCCTTCCTTCGTTGTCCACCATACAAAGTTTTATCCACCAATAACGTTTTTGTCGTTTAACGTGTGTTCATTTAATCTTTTCTCCTTCAAGAGTGGTTTGAAAGTTGTTGCTATCTGCAAACTTCACGTTGTTCTGATAGTTGCAAACTATAGTCGCAACCTATCCTTGGTTGTCCTATTGATCTTTCTGATCAAGTTGATATCGAGCTTCTTGTAATCTTGCAACCTTCATGATACTCATGGTTTTTCCCCAGGTTTTGAACCTTTGCTCTAGATACCACTTGTTGCACAATTTTATTATGATGATTACAGTGATCGTAAATTATGTACAAGATTTACATGATTGAGTCTATTATTTATAAACAACATATCCGGTTACATTGTTATTATTTGACACACTTCTAAAAGTATTTTACATAGGTTGTGTTTATATAAGGTTGCCTGCGAGACCATCGTGTTCTTTTCGGTAATGGTACAACAGAACCCTTTTCATGTCTCTTCAGAAAGGGGACAACCGATATTAACTAATTCCTAACTACCATAACTAACTAATAACCGCTCTTCGGTTTATTAACTAACAAACTAACCAACAGCCCACGATAAATCGTAACATATATTACCGTGCCTGTTGCCATTATATTGTTTTCTAAGTTTATATTCTTGGCCATTTATAGGGATCGATCCTTGATGCTAGATGGTGGGAAACAAAAAGGCATGCCTATGTAAGTATATCATGTTTAGCAACACTTTACTCCAATCTGATTTGAAGTATTTAACTTTTTGTATCAATTAAAAATATGAAAGTTAAAGCTTTGTTCAATGCGGGTTTTGACGAGTTTTTGGAAATATGTTAATGATTGCATATTCATACTGTATAACTTTATGGAGTATGGACGCACAATGTGTTCCAACATGTTTGTTCATTATTTCCCTACTCATATAACCTTGCGGACAAAATGTACTTCGTGGTTGTCTATCGATGATGGCCTAATGGACGTGTAGGAATGGAGAAACTCGATGCTTGAGAAGAAAGGATCTTATAGACGCTCTTTTTGACGCACTACCTCGAACCACCGTCATGACATGTAAGTGTTTAATAAATAGGCTTGGATTTGAAAATCATTTTTTCGATACATCTTATCACAAATCATCTATCATGCAACAATGATAACATTAGTAGCAATATCAACAGGGTTGGCATGGTGTTTGAATAGACATGAATAGTAAAATATAAAAATTTTACATGTCTTAGAAGCAAAATAGTTTGGTCGTGAAAGAAATTCAACATGTTGAAAAGTGTTACGTAGAACATAAAAGCAAAAGGAAATGTACATGTATGTTGTCGCAAGCCCTTTTTAAAGCCTAATTATAAAAGAAAACAGTAGATAGGTGTTTGCGCGTTGTGGAGGAGTTGCTTTTAACTTAGTTTTCGTATTTATTGGTTGTCAATAGTGTGACTCCAAATCAGCAGTTATAAAGGAGCTCAACGAAGTTTGCGATAAGTTGTCTGATCTTTAAATTAAGGCTGGTATTCAGGACTCTGTTGCTTCTCTTCAGGTAGCTTTCTTTTCTTTTCTTTTCTTTTCTTTAATTCAATTTTTTTGTTGGTATAAAGGACATGAATGTAATGAACTTTTGTAGTTCTACTTACATGGAAGGATGCTTGAAGACCATCCTCTTATGATGACGCTTTAATCACAATGAATCTATTATGGAGTAAGGTAACATCTTATTCACACTTTCTTCTTTATAATTTGCATTATCAAGGCTATTGTCTTAACACCTTTGTTTTAGTTGGATAGACCTAATTCATCCACTTGGCACGGCGGCCGCTGGCCAAAGTGCATTGGAAGCATTGCAACGTCATGACTCTTCCCGAGGTATGTATCTTTTGTACTACTTTGTAGGTTCCATAATTAATTGTTGAACATAAGCATACTAATTAATTTACTTTGTAGATTTGGAAAGAATCGGTTGCTTTGCGGCATTCATCTACTCTCAAATTAATGAAATTGATTGAAGATACGATACAGATTCTGATGGCTAAAATAGAAAGCATTGTCCAATCTATGAATGACAATTTATCTGCAGAAGGTTGGTATTTACCTTAGTTACATGTCAACCTTATTAATTACAAACTTATTCACTATCTCCAAAACCTGCTAATGCTTGACCTTGCTACATATTATATTCAGTCAAATAAGATTGACGACTTGATGAAAGAAGAAGTTAAACATTTACAAGTAGTTATTGATGCTCTTCATGTTAAGCATAAAGAATATGATGATATGATTTAGTGTTATAGTCACAACCATTATGTGGACCAGTCCGAAGTCAAATGTATTGCACGTATAATAACGTTTTCACCAGCCCCCTCCTCCCTTCTAGAAAACATAGCATGCTCTGACGATTTTTTAATTGGGGTTTCTTATTGATTTTGCTTTCTATCTTTGTATGCTCATGTTTGTAAGGTGACCTAGAGGATAGGATGGCGGAACTTGACGAAAGTAGAAGAAAACTTGTTAGCTTAAAGATGTAGAAGGACAAACTTCGTAATGTGCAGCCTCCAGTTCCATTTGCTGTTAATCTAAGTGTTTCACCTGAAAGTACTGTAGATAAAACTATGAGATTACGTGATTTAAAGGCCTCTATAGAGGAAGCGAAGGTTTATATTCCATCATCGGGCATTTTTATACTCTTTCTCCTTGCATTCCTACACACAAAGTAATGAGTTTGTAATTGATGTAGATATTGCCATATGATCGTCTTTTTGAGCTTCATGAAACACAAGAGGAAAATTCAACCTTATTAAAACAATTAGAGGATCTTCAGGTTGTAAATGTTTATTTTTTGTGTTGTGTATACTGTTGCTTGGTTCTAACACACTGTGATTTGGCAGATATAACAGATGTATTTACACATCTCGACCTTACATCTTACTAAAAGGTGCCGGTAGAACTCCATTGAACTGGGAAACACGTTCTGCCATCGCCCTTGGAGCTGCTCATGGAATCACTTATTTGCATGCACAACGCTTAACCATTTCCCAAGGAAACATAAAATCATCAAGCATTTTATTAACCACATCTTACGAAGCTCATGTCAATCTCTGACTTTAGCGTAGCCCAACTTGAGGGTCCCAATGCAACACCAACTCATGTAGACGGTTATCGAGCTCCAGAAGTTACTCATATCCATAAAGTGTCTCAAAAAGCAGATTGGTACGGCACAACTAAGATGCATCGAAAGTCTGAAGTTGTGTAGCTTATGTAATTCAAGAGGCATCCATAGCTTATGTTCAATGTTTATTATTAGTTCAAACAGACAATGTAAACCTTATGTTTATTGTCGAACCATTGAATTAGTGAGAAAGTATGTATCAACAACAAAAAAAATATTATTATGAAACAAACCCGCCTAAACAGTTCATCTTGATTTCAACAGAACAACAAATGCTCTCACATCGTTTAAAATTAAAAAAAAACCACCACGTTGTGTTAAAAATCAAACTGTTACACACTTAAACTTTAAAAAAAACCTGAAACAAGGTTACGTAACTGGTATATATATATATATATATATACATATATATATATATATATACATATATATATAATATATATACTATATATATAATATATATATATATTATTTGTTGGTATTCGGGTCTTGATAATCATAGATTGCTTGGATAATTCTTGAATCGTGTTGAGTTCACTTTCCGAATACAATATTTCGACCCTATATGTGCCTTGGGTTACACGAAATTCGTATATGGGATAAGACAAAACACACTCAAATTCTAGGCACAAGAAAGAGAGCAAAAACATAGAAAATATTGTATGTTGTTATGATTCTTCATCTTAAAAAATGAAAGACCAAAATTGTGTTTATAGATATACAAACTCATGATGGTTGTAATTAATGGTTGCGACTTTTGGTGAAAAGTCACACCTTTTAGTAAATGGTCTCAACCCTTGAAAAAATACTTTCTGCAACGAACTTGTGACAGTTAAAACTGTTACTAATTGCAGCCATTTAAAGGCATATGTCCATTTGCGACGACCAAGTTCTGTCACTAACGCAAACAACCATAAATTTAGAACCATTGCAACACTATGGTGACGAATGGAATTCTGTCACTATATAAAACATCCAATGTCCTTACCCCTTGATATACACTCACAACCTTTACCATTATCGTACCACAAATCAAGTTAATAGTTTATACAAGCGTGTACCCCACACCTCCAAACTCGTAATATAACTTAACTCGAAATACCTTTGGTCTCGGGTAAATCACCATTACACAAAATGTGTAATGACACTAAAATCACCAACAATATTTACGTAAACTTGTGGAAGCCAAATTGTGAGCGCATTCCTAAAACAGTGGTTCAACATTATTACTCTTTAAATTTATCTTGAATTCAAAATGTTGTTACAAGTTACTAAATCCATTCTCAAACTAAATGATTGTGTATACAATTAGAATGATAGCTATTCTCTACGATTTAGTAAATATGTCAAAATCCATGCAAGGAAAGATACTCTAGCCGTGGAGGTCAAAATCCATTCGCATTTATGGATCCACAATAAGAATAAGAATGTAAAACCAATTTGGTTAGAATGGATCAATGATCCTAATTTATCTTGTTCTTAGTCTTTGTAACTTTTTTAGCATCTTGCTAGCCTTTAATAAAAATCGCCGTTAAAAAAAATTAATATGTCAAAAAGTTAGTCCTCCGGTCCTCCCAATTTCGTGTGAATTAATGAGTGACTAAATAAGGGTCCGTTTGGTTTGTAGATAGGTTTATGATTAGGATTTGAATTTGGATTTAAATTTGGTTTAGGATTTGAATTTGGATTTGAAATAGAAGAGAGAAATTAATATTTAAAAATATAATATGTATTAAAATATAAATTAAAAATTATTTATATAAATAAAAAATATTAAAAGAAAAAGATGTGAGAGAGAAAATATGTGGCCTCACACTTTGTCATAAAACCCCTCAAACCCCTGTCCTTTTATAAATCCCCTACTATTTGAATTATAAATGCAAACCCAAATGAAAAAAAATGCAACCAAACAAAGGATTTTTAGCTTTTAACCTAAAACTCATCCTAACCCCACAAATCAAACGGGGCCTAAATCAATTAATTAATATATTTAATTACCTTCAATATTACATAGATGGGTGATATTCAAACACAAGTAACTATTTGAAAAATTAATTGCCAAAGATACAGTTGTACATGTGTCGCAAAGATAGGCCTTAATATTTTTAGAAAACTATTAGGAATACGAAAGTATCGATCACTTCCATTAGAATAGCTCGTTTAGTAATATTTAGAAACTTAGGAAACTAAGTAGGCTAGTGTTACCAAAGTCCAACAAAAGCCCATAAGGCCCATGAAGGAACTAGGGCAACACCGGCCATATTTCATGTATAAATACCCTCTCCAAGGTGTGGAGAGGGTGTTGGTTGTTTGTTCTCATAATCTAGTTTCACATTTTCCTTTTTATTTTCTCTCTTTCTATAACATTCGGCCAACCGACTATCTCTCTCTCGTGTTCTTCTTTTTGTGTAAGTGTAAGGATTTATAGTATTCTACAATTGGTATCAAGAGCCACAGAGTGGTATGCTTAGATTTTGTGTTTACTTGTTTTTTGTTCGTGTAGTTTTTTCTCTAAAAACCGTACGTTCGTTTTGATTTTTCTTTCGTTTCAAAGCTTAAATCCACACTAAAAGATCATCTACATAGGTAGCTTTGATCTAGTATCCTTGGAAATATGTGGGTGTGCTTTGATTCATAGGAGATTCATAGGAAAATCTCTTATTTTGTGTCATTTTGGGTTCGTTAGCTTTATAAAGGTCAAAATCTTGATTTTAAATTTTTCAGCTTAAAAACCTTAAAGTTTTCATTTTTCTTGTCCCTATAGGCTTAGTAACTCTTTTGGTACAAAATTTTTTGAAAAACGATCGTCAAAAACGTGTCTTTTTTAGTTTTGAAAAAGTGGGTTTCGTAAGAACCGAACTAGTTATTTTAGTGACTACCGATCTAGTTATTTTTAGAAACCGATCTAGTTTATACTCAGTGTGTGCCGATCTAATCTACCTCAGAGTTAACCGATCTAGTTTATACTCGGTGTGTGCCGATCTAGTCTACCTCAGAGTTAACCGATCTATTTTTCTTCTGTGATAACCGATCTAGTTACTTTTCAGAGACAACCAATCTAGTTGTTTCCAGTAAAAACCGAACTAGTTTTCTTCAGTGATACCCGATCTAGTTACTTTTCAGAGACAACCGGTCTAGTTGTTTTTCCAGTAAGAACCGAACTAGTTTTCCTCAGTGATAACTGAACTAGTCATTTTAAGTGAGAACCGAACTAGTTAGTTTTGTGAGACAACCGATCTAGTCATTCTCGTGCGACAACCGAACTAGTCATTTCTTAAAGACCACCGAACTAGTTAAGTTTCATCGAAAGCGAATAACTCAAATTTCTGAATTATATGGTTGATCTCTTTGACTTGTAAAATCCCGTGAAACATTAATTTGTTTTCCCGGTTTTGTCAAGAATTGTAAAATCCCGTGTAGTTTCAAGAATTAAAACACTTAAAAGACGACTTAATCAAACACAATTTCTTTCTACCACCGTTCGATCCGAAAATAATCCTTAAACATACAAAGAAAAGATGTCTACTCTTGCTGAATACATGATTCTATCCGGTACTGACAATCGTCCACCGATGCTGGACAAAGCCTTATATGATTCTTGGAAAAGTAGAATGGAATTGTATGTGCGAAATCGTGAGCATGGAAGGATGGTCCTTAAATCATTTGAGCATGGTCCACTCATTTGGCCAACTATTGAAGAGAATGGTGTGACCCGGACGAAGAAGTATGTTGAATTGTCCGCAACTGAAAAGATTCAAGTTGATTGTGATCTAAAGGCAACCAATATCATTCTACAAGGTCTCCCACCAGATGTTTATGCTCTTGTGAACCATCACAGAGTAGCTAAGGACTTATGGGCTAGAGTTCAGTTGCTAATGCAAGGTACTTCACTGACGAAGCAAGAGAGAGAATGCAAGTTATATGATAAATTTGATGAATTTGATAAATTTGCTCATGTCAACGGAGAATCACTTCACTCGTATTATTTGAGGTTTGCTCAGCTCATCAATGACATGAATGTGTACAAGATGAATTTGGAGCAGTTTCAGATCAATACCAAGTTCTTAAATAGTCTCCCATCGGAGTGAAGCAAGTTTGTCACGGATGTCAAACTAGTGAGGGATCTACATACTACCAATTTTGATCAACTCCATGCTTATCTTCAGTCACATAAACTTCATGCTAACGAAGTTCGTCTTTTGCGTGAACGTCATCAAGATCCTCTTGCACTAGTGACTAATTAGCAGACTCCGCGTCATTTCAACAACTATCAATCTTCATACAACAATCCTTTGTTTCAGCAACAAGTTTCTTCATCTCAATCTCAGTCTCAATATGGAGTAGCTCATCGATCGCAGCAATACTCTACTACTTATCCATCATCATCACTTGCAATTTCGTATCCACCAGCACAACACTCTAATGCTTATTCCTCAATGATTTATCATGATGCTTATCCTCAACCGCAATCGATTCCACAAACTGAATATATTGTCTTTACAGTTAACCAACAATCACACATTGCTGAATTCCCTCAGATTAATTCAGGCCTTGTAGTTCCTGTATTCAATAAAGGAGATGATCCTATTGATGCAATTAACAAGATGATGTCATTCTTGTTAACTGTTGTCTCATCTCGCTTTCCATCTACCAACAACCAGCAGAGAAACTCCTCTAACCCAAGACAACAGGCAATAATTAATGATGGGAGAGTGACTGTTCAACCATATCAAGGAAGAACCAATTCTTATGCTGTTGGTACATCTGGTTCAAGGGGTAACATTGTTGGTTTTAGAGGTCGGAATTCTAGTCAACAACGTGTAGTGAAGTGTTTCAACTGCCAAGGAGAGGGTCATATGGCAAGGCAATGCATGCAACTAAAGAGGAAAAGAGATGCTGCTTGGTACAAGGAAAAAGTTCTTCTGGTTGAAGCTTAGGGAATGGGTAAAGTTCTCAGTGAGGAAGAGTTAGAATTTCTAGCAGACCCTGGTATTCCTGAAGGCCTAGTCACACAGTCTGTCATCACTCAAAATGCTGCTTATCAAGCCGATGATCTGGATGCCTATGACTCCGACTGTGATGACATTACCACGGCCAAAGTTGCTTTGATGGCGAATTTGTCTCGCTATGGTTCAGATGTGCTATCTGAGGTACCAAATCCTGACAATACTCATAATGATATACTTAATCAAAGTGTGCAGGAGATGCAGTATTCTGTACATTCTGATTATGTGGAACATCCAGAAAATGAGATTACGAGTAATAGTAACATCATTCCTTATTGTCAATATCTGATTGAATCACAAAATACAGTTGTACAGGATACTAACTCTTTTGCACAACAAGATGCTATGATTTTATCTATGATAGAACAAATGTTGGTAAAAGTAACTGATATAACTAAGGTCAATGAGGAACATTTAAATGCCAATAAATCCTTATCTGCTGAGCTTGAAAGATATAAAGAACGAGTTGAATTGCTAGAAGAAAGACATAATATGGATTTAAGTACTAGAGATAAGCTAATAATAGATGATGTGATTAGGGAGAAAAATGCACAGTTTGCGGATTTAGACAAGGAGATTAATTTTTTTAAACAAACTCTTTCTGATCAATTAAAAGAAAAGGAATCATTAACAAAAACATTTACTGTTTTCAAAAATGAGGCTAAAGAAAAAGAAGCTAGGAATATTGATAGAGAGATTGTTTTAGAAAAGAAAGTCAAAGAATTGGATAACATTGTTCATAAGATGGGTCAATCCGCCCAAACTGTGCATATGCTCACGAAACCATAAGTTTTCTTTGATAATAACACAAATCAAGCTTTAGGTTTTCAAAATCCTCTATATCTTAAGAGAGCTCAGCAGATTCGGCCAATGTTGTATGATGGTGATGTAATTGCTAAGGGAACAAATGTGATTTATATCCCTGATTCTGAAGAGACTTTGATACTTATTGAAGAAAGTGGATCAAAAATGATTTTGAAACACAGTGATCCAGAAGTTGAAAAACGTAAGATTAAACCAGTTGATTATGCAGTTTTAAATTAATTGTCTATAGATTTTAGTAAACGCTTTATTCCACAAACTGAGTTATCTGCAGAACAAGTTTTTCTGTCTAAAACTCTCCAAGCTATGTTGAATCTAGTACTTCTTCTACATCTATCAAAACTGAGGTTCCAAAAGAACTTCCTAAAGTAAGTTTGGTAAATAGAAGTTTGAAAAAGCTTAAATACCATCTTGCTAGTTTTGACAAAGTTGTAAAAGAACGGACAACTCCGACAGCTATAACCGAAGGTTCGTGGGAGTTTGAACACACAAAAGCAACTTTTGTAAATCAAGTTATTCCATTTTTAAAGACACTAAAGGATATTTTTAATAATTTCGATCAAACTCTTCTTGATGAAATTACCAAAGTCCAAACTGTCTTTAATCAAATGGAACAGGTTGTGGAAGAATGTCGTCTCGAAACTAAAAGTTTTGAAATTAAACAGAGACAAATTTTAACTGAAAATGATCGACTTTTGGATCAAGTCCTATTTCATGATATCATGAATGTTGCTGTGAATAATTCTGTGAATGTGAATTCATTTGTTGCTATGAAAGATTACATGAATGTATCTGATATGTTTGTTGAAAAATGTCAAAAGTGTCTGGAACTTGAATCTGAGCTAGTCAAAAAAGATAAAGTCATTAATGATCTTTCAACACGATTTTCGAATCTTGAAAACATTGCATTACTCTCGAAGTTAATTCACAACTCACTTAAGAAGTTTTTCATATTGAAAATTCATGTGTCAATCAGAATAATCCTGAAATTCACGATTTCTTCGAAACAAATGATTTGAAAGCTCAGCTTCAAGAGAAAGATACTACAATCAAACCGTTGAAAGAGAAAGTTAAGGATTTGAGAAAGAACCCTGATAGGGTTAAGAAGGTATATGATGCGATAAAGACAATCAATATTGAGCTTGAGCATAGTGTAGCCAAACTACTTTCTGAAAATGAAAATTTGAGCAAAGAAATCGTGCATCTGAAACAGATTTTTAAAGACCAGTTTGACTCAATTAAAAAGTCTCGTGTATCTAATAAAGAACACAATGACTCTTTAGTTGCTCAAATGAACTTAAAATCCGTAGAAAATGCTGATTTTCAAGTTCAAATTCAAGAAAAGGTTTTAGCAATTGAAACTTTGGAAAATGAATTGAAAAGAATTAAAGGAAAAAATGTTGTTGATTCTGTTGCACCAAAACCAAAGGCCATCACTATTGCTCCAGGCATGTTTAAAGTAGCAGTTGAGCCTCTACCCCCCAAATTGTTCAAAAACAAGGAAGCACATATAGACTATATTCACAAATCTAAGGAAAATGCAAATGTACTTCAAGAAATAATGGAAGAAGTTAGAGCATCAAACCCTTTAGATGGTGAGTTAGACTTGGCCTGTAAGTATGCTGAATACATTCAGGAAGAGTTAGTCTATGTCCATGATACATGCCCTTGTTTAGCTATACCGAAAGAGAGACTCATTGCTTTCACTCAAAAGAACAAGGACTCCAAAATTAAGCCTGCAGACCCAGTCATATCATCACAACATAGGGAGAAATTAGTTGATGTTACCCCTAAGAACAAACAAAAGAAAGTTAGCTTTACTGAACCTCTTGCATCCTCAAGCAACAGTCATAAATAAGATAAGTTATCTAAAACACCTGATTTTAACACGCCTGTGTTGCCCTCTACAGGACTGGAGAGTTCTACTAGTGTTTGCCGATCACAGCCTTCTGGCAATAAAAAGAATGATAAGATCCCACAACCACCACGTAGCAACTTGAAGAATAAAGTAGAAGCCCAACATAGGAAACCCACTTTAAGCGCTAATAAAAAGAATCGTGTTAAGACCTCTGTTTATGATGCAAATGTTAAGCGTACTATGTTGAATGCGAATTCTGAGTTAATTTGTGTGAAATGTAATCAATGTATGTTTGATGCTAATCATGATGCTTGCTTTCTTAATTATGTTTCTGATATGAATGTGCGGTCAAAATCTAAGTCTGTTATGAAACCTAAAACAAAAGAAGTATGGAAGCCTACAGGACATGTGTTTACTAAAATTGGATTTCAATGGAGACCTACAAGAAGGAAATTTTCATTAGTTGGAATTGAGTGCCCTTTAACTAGGATTACCACCACTAAAGAAATGCCTCTTAGGAAGTCCACTCCTCTTGCAGTAACTGAACAAACACATGTAGCAACTAGGATTTACATAAGGAAACCCAATGTGCCTATAATTGTTGGTTCTAATAGAATATCTAAGGTTGCAAAATCTTCACTTTCTAACAAAAAGGAACCCGATACATCTCGGAATCTAGTAATTTAGATGTTCCATCTTCTTCGATTGATAAATGCAGGTGGTCCAAATTGTTCTATGGTATTTGGACTCTGGTTGCTCCAAGCATATGACCGGAGACCGCTCTCAGCTCACCAACTTCGTCGCTAAGTTTCTCGGTACAGTAAAGTTTGGTAATGACCAGATTGCCAAGATCATAGGCTATGGTGATTATCAAGTAGGGAATGTTACAATTTCTCGAGTATATTATGTAGAAGGACTCGGACACAATCTTTTCCTAGTTGGGCAATTCTGTGACTCGGATCTCGAGGTGGCTTTTCATAAACATACATGTTTCGTTCGTAATTTGGAAGGTGTTGATTTACTCTTGGGATCAAGGGGAACCAATTTATATACAATATCACTTGGAGATATGTTGTCGTCCTCTTCGATATGTCTCTTGTCAAAAGCCTCCAAGACCAAATCTTGGTTATGGCACTGCCGTTTGTCACACTTGAATTTTGGAGCTATCAATCATTTGGCTAGACATGGTCTCGTACGCGGTCTTCCAAAGTTGAAATTTGAAAAAGATCATTTGTGCTCGGCTTGTGCAATGGGGAAGAGCAAGAAACATTCACATAAACCCAAAGCTGATGACACCAATTAGGAGAAATTATTCCTTCTACACATGGATCTTTGCGAGCCAATGCGTGTTTAAAGTGTTAATGGAAAGAAGTACATCCTCGTTATAGTCGACGATTACTCTAGGTTTACATGGGTGAAGTTTCTGGCATCAAAAGATAAGGCTCCAGATTTTATTATCAAGTTTCTAAAGATGATCTAAGTTAGATTGAATGCAACTGTTCGCAATATCCATACTGATAATGGAACTGAGTTTGTTAATCAAACTCTGCGAGATTATTATGAGAGCGTCGGCATTTCTCATGAAACTTTAGTTGCGAGGACTCCTCAACAGAATGGTGTTGTTGAAAGGTGTAATCGTACTCTTGTTGAAGCCGCTCGCACTATGTTGATCTATACAAAAGCTCCATTATTCTTATGGGCCAAAGCAGTAGCAACTGAATGTTACACCTAAAACCGTTCCATTGTACGCCTTAGACATGGAAAAACTCCTTATGAGCTTCTACATGACAAGAAACCTGATTTATCATATCTTCATGTGTTCGGTGCACTATGCTACCCAACTAATGATAGTGAAAATTTGGGTAAACTTCATGCTAAAGCTGACATAGGAATTTTCATTGGCTACGCACCCAAGAAGAAGGCATACTGGATTTACAACCGATGAACAAGAAGAATTATTGAAACTTGCCACGTTGATTTTGATGAGCTGACAGCTATGGCTTTTGAACACAGCAGTTTAGAACCCGTACTTCATGAAATGACTCCTTCAACATCCAGTTCAGGACTCGTTCCAAACCCTCCTTCTCCAGCACCGTTTGTACCACCAACAAGGAAAGAATGGGATATTGTGTTTCAACCTGTGTTTGATGAATTATTCAATCCTCCAACAAATGTTGACTCTCTAGTCCCTGCAGATGAGATTCTTGTTCCTGCAGTGCCTGCTAATATTGAGTCAACTGGTTCACCTTCCTCAACAACTGTTGATCAAGATGCACCTTCTACAAGTACTTCTCAAACATCTACTCAACCACAATCCCAATAAATTTCTTTCGGTGCTGATGAAGAGAATCATGATCTTGAGGTGGCACACATGAGTAACGATCCGTATTTTGGCATTCCTATTCCAGAAATCGCTTCTGAAGAATCTTCTTCATCGGATGTTATTCCTACTATTGTGCACCCAGGCACTCTAGTCTCCGAACATATCTCAAGATGTACTAAATATCATCCTTTGCAAAATATCATTTAAGAACTTTCAAGACCGGTTTCCACAAGACTTCAGCTTCAAGAACAAGCCCTCTTCTGTTATTATGATGCCTTCCTAACTGCAGTTGAACCTAAGACCTACAAAGATGCTTTTACTCAATCATGCTGGATTAAAGCAATGCAAGAAGAGCTTACTGAATTCGAGCATCTTAAAGTCTGGGAACTTGTTCCACGACCAGATAAAGTGATGGTCATTACTTTAAAGTGGATCTACAAGGTGAAACTCGATGAGTTGGGTGGTATCTTAAAAAATAAGGCTCGTTTGGTTGCTCGTGGATATCGTCAAGAGGAAGGAATTGATTTTGAAGAATCCTTTGCTCTAGTAGCAAGACTCAAGGTTGTTCGAATATTCCTCGCATATGCTGCTCACATGAATATGATCGTCTACCAAATGGATGTGAAGACGGCATTCTTGAACGGCATATTGTGGGAAGAAGTCTATGTTAGTCAGCCAGATGGGTTCGTGGATTCCAACAATCCTAATCACGTATACAGACTGAAGAAGGCTCTTTATGGGTTAAAACAGGCTCCTCATGCGTGGTACGATTTGTTGTCATCATTTCTTCTCTCACAAGGATTCTCCAAAGGCAAAGTTGATCCCACTTTGTTCATCCAACGTGAAGGCAAAGACATCCTCCTGGTACAAATTTACGTTGATGATATAATCTTTGCTTCCACAACTACTGAACTTTGTGACCAATTTTCTGAGATAATGTGTTTAAAATCTAATATGTCAATGATGGGCAAAATCTTATTTTTTTCTAGGACTACAAATTTCTCAAAGTCCTAGAGGCATCTTTCTTAATTAGTCAAAATATGCTCTTGAATCTTTGAAAAAATATGGTATGGAATCATGCGACCCCGTGGACACTCTAATGGTGGAGAAGTCCAAACTAGATGAGGATACACTAGGGAAAGTCGTTGATCCTACACGTTATCATGGTATGGTTGGCACCCTTATGTATCTGACATCCAGTAGACCTGGTATATGTTGTTTGCATGTGTGCACGGTATCAGGCTCATCCTACCGAAAAGCACCTCCATAATGTTAAAATAATCTTTTGGTATTTAAGAGGAATCGTTAATTGGGGACTCTGGTACCCGAAGGATTCTGCTATTGCACTAACGGCTTTTGCATATGCTGATCACGCGGGTTGTCAAGATACTAGACGCAGTACGTCAGGAAGTATGCAAATGTTAGGAGATAGACTTGTAAGCTGGTCTTCAAAGAGGCAGAAAAGCGCTGCAATATCCAGTACGAAAGCTGAATACATCGCCTTATCCGGTTGTTGTGCTCAAGTCCTTTGGATGAGATCATAACTTACTGGCTATGGCCTTGGATTTAATAAGATTCTCATGTACTGTGATAATAAAAGCGCTATTTCCTTATGCTGCAACAACGTCTAACACTCTCGGTCCAAGCATATTGATATCCGATACCATTTCATAAAAGAGCAAGTCGAGAACGGAGTTGTCAAGCTTTATTTTGTCAGGACAGAGTATCAGATGGCAGACATCTTCACGAAGGCTCTATGTCGAGAAAGAATTGAATTTCTTATTGACAAGCTAGGAATGAGATGTTTTACTCCTGAGACTCTTAAAGCTCTGGCAGAAGAAGCAGAAGAATAGTGGTGGTACCTATTCAAATATCATGTATAATATGTATATATATATATATAGAATCATAAAAACACAAAAATATTTTATTTTTATTTTTATTTTTTATCTTTATAAAAAAATTTATAAAAACAAAATAGGAAAATATAAAATCAAAAAAAGAAAATATAAAATATAAAACCAGAAAAGCAAAATACAAAATTAAAAAATTAGAAAATACAAAAATATGTTAAATGACATGTTTTCTAGGATCGACAATATTTACGGCTTCAGAAATGTCATTCAATAATGGCACAAAGCTGTAAATAAAAATTTGAATAAAAAATATGTCATATGGCTTGATATTATTTCAGATAGCAACCCGGTCATCCTCTTAAAGGCAAGTATTCCATCATAAAGGAAACTTGACCTCTCAACGGGAATTTATTCTCGGGCATGGTCTACTTTATGACCATGCGAAGGCTTGTGTTTATTTTGCAACACAACCCGTGCTTCCTATATACAATAAGTGTACGTGTCAGTGCATTTATTTGTCAAAATAAGAAAAATGTTATTTTTATTGATGAAAAGTTGTCTTCACAATGAATCAGTGTTTTCAGTAATCATAAAAAGATTTTCAAAGACAATTCGACCACTCAAACAATGACTACAGCTCTTTAAATAGAAAACGGGTCATTATTTGAGGGGGAGAAAGTGTCATCAAATAATCTTTTAAAACGGTCTTTCAAAATAAGTCACGGAATAAACGGATAAAGTTTTTGGTAATGACGGATAATAATTTAAAGGGGAGTTAATTTATATTAACTACATGAGCTTTAGATGTCATTTGTTTCAAACTTTAGGGACTTATTTGCAATATAAGACTTAGTTGATTCTCACGGAATAGATTTAAGCTTATCATTTCTTCGAACACGATCTCAAGTATATATGCGTAATAGGCTTTGCTGATTCTGAGGTATCGAAACCAGCAATGGGGAAGGAGTAGATACACTAGAACATAAAACAAGTACATGTGATAGAGCCCGTAGCCTTCTTTCATTTTAGGCCATTCCGGGAAGACGAATGTCATATCCGCAGAGAAAATCAGTGTTTTAACTTGTTACTTTTGGGTGGACTATTTCAACTTCATAGGGGTAGAGATATCTTGTGATTTCAAGTACGCGTCCTTTAAGATACTAGGGGGAAGTGTTGTTAGAAGATTTATCCTAAGCGTGAGAAGATTGGTTACTAATTCAATAAGTTGGGTATGATTCCTCAATCGGTCAATCACTAAGCTTATTTTTTTAAAGAGAGTAGAATTAGTTAACAAAAGAGGTACACATAGGTTTGATAAGTATGATAATTCCTTAAGTTAGACAGTATTCTGCAGAAAGAAATGTGTACATTTGGGACTTAGTTGACTTAGGTGTTATCTTTTCGATCACTTAGAGGGAATAATTGTGACATTCAGGACTTAGTTGACTTTGGTGTTGCAATTTATATCATCACTATCGTATGAGGAGAAATACAGACATCCGGGACTTAATTGACTTTGGTGTTACGGTTTCGAATTAATTATGTACTTCGAATGTTTGGGCTTTATACATCATGCAGCGTGCAAGAAAGCCTTGAATCTACTCAAGAAAGGATTGCTGGTTTAGGGGGAAGCCAAGACAACATCAACACCGACATCACCAACCACACAAACTCAAGTTACATACGTATCTAAATCTGTCTCATACTCGAAGTTTGAAGCAAAGACTTTCGTAACTTGGAAAGAAAGTTGAAGCAATGCCGAAGAGTGCTTGGACAGGGAAAGATCAGATTCATAACTTCTTGAAAGAAAGAAGGTTAATGAGGAGCTTAGAAAAGTTCGTTGGTGGGAGACTGTACGTAGGAGACCTACGGCTGCTACAAAGAACCATATGATTTTATTATATGATGTTCACATCATTCAGGCCAAACCTCGTACATAATAAACTTGTGAATATGTTAATAAGTAGTGTAGACTAAATGGTGATAATAAGGAGTGCTCGAGTACAAAATTTTCAAGAATTTCTTAGTAAATTAAAAAAAAATCAAATTATTGTGCTCAACACTGTCTTATATACCCTCATAATTTGAGGGGGAGCATTAAAATGTTCCTAATAGATATTGTGTAACATTTTGTCCCCGAACATTTAATCAATTGATATCCAAAATATCAAGGGATTAACATTTTGGATAAGGGGAGAAAATGTGATTAAACTGAATCTAACTTGTACTGAAATGTGATCATATAAAATGGACTCAATGCACTTTACACTTAGCATGTACTACGATTACGATGCACATGTTAAGGGGGAGCTTTTAGTGATGATGAAAAACTCTCAAAGTGTAAATCTTTTTTATATTTATATCAAACACTTGATTGAACTTTTCAATGGTTTTTGATGGATTGTGATACAATACCCAAAAGACCGACCATGTACGTAAATTTATGGAGTTATAAGGTGGTTAGGCATATGTATTCAAATCCACTGATCCAGCTAGAACCGGAGGGATCTATCCAGGGATATTCCACTAGATAGTGTAGAAGTCCTTAGGTATGATACAAAAGGAGTAAAAGTGAGAATAAGGGAATAGTGCCAACTGAGATGGAGCTAATACTGGAACAAACCCAACAAGGTATTAGTCATGAAGTCTCGGTAAGCATTGAAGGGGTTGAAGAATGAAAAAGAAATGTAAGGATAAAGGGTGTAAAGAAAGAAGCCCTCCATATACTTAGGCAGAAACCGGGTCAATACATATGCTATCAGCAACACCTAAGCTGTTGTTTGGTATTGAAGATGGTCATCATGGACCCAGTGATGCGATGCACAACCCTCCCCAGCCACTCAAAGTCGAAAAGACTTTGTTTCAAAACTCACGAAGATTACACACATTTCTATCGACTTTCTCACTCCGAGTTAGTTGGTATTGAAAAGGTGACAATCAGCTCCAGCCTTTGATCACTAAAATCAAATGTGCACTATCGAGTCTAGAGCCAAAAGAGATCATCCATAAATCTCATTAGGACACTTGTCAAAATTATGCTTGATATCTCACACAATGTGAATAACGAGAAATATATAAAGAGTCCTACGCATTATCCTTGTGATTTTGCCAGAACATCCGAGTGATACTTAAGTATTCACAATAAAGATGGAAATCCTGCTTGAGCCAACATTAAACAAGCTCATGGTAGGTGACTTGTGCGATTCTATATGAATCAAACTTGTGACAACTGGAAAGAAACGATGGTGCGATTCTATAAGAATCAAACTTGTTCCAGGTTATGAATTGGCGGTTGATGAAATTTTGAAATGCTAAAACTCTCGATGTGTCACAAAATCACTTTAGCAAGTGACACGTCGATTGATTTTCTCAAATCAATTTTTATTCAATTAGTGAGACTTTGTCCCTCTGGTTCACTCTTATCGTGTTGTCTGCTTTGAGACGTTCTGATAATGAGAACCAGCTGAGTACGATGAATCTAATACATATGTGTTAGAAAGATTCAATACTGAAAGCTGGAAATCCTGTCAAGGAGATTCTTCTTAATTTGAATCTACCTGATCATAGGTCGATCCTCACGGATAAAAAGGTTAATCCAGCCACATGGGCGAATGACAAAGCCATATTCGTCCCCTAAATTTATTGCTAACTGTTTAATTGCAGATTCATATAAAGATGGTGTAGAGGTACCTCATTCTAGCTGTTGCTCAAGACAAGTCAAGATTCATAGCCACATGCTCATACTTGACCGACACACATAAGAACTTCATGAATGCTCAAGTACATGTTTCAAGACTTCCGCTACTCTGATACCGTACGTCTTTCTTGAAGTGACGAAGTCTTAAAGACAAAGAATTTTAAAGAAGTTTTCGTCACTCTGATATCGAACGTCCTTCTTGAAGTGACGAAGTGTTAAAGTTAAAGACTTCAAGAAAGATGACAATAAAAGCTTTCAAAAATCAAGAAAAGTATGAGCATGTCGGTCCAAAATTCACAAGTGCATAAGATGGCAAAAGTTTACAAGTTGATAACGAGATATTATGCTTGGTTGATGATCTCAATAAGCTCAAAGATCACTTACAAGTTAAACAAGCTAAAAGCCTAAAGTCAAAGTCTACAAGCAAATCTCGCAAGATAAGGTAAAGAAAAGAAATCAAGACTGCGAGTTCAAGATTGAAGACAAAGCATAGTATGCTAGGTTTAAGATTTTGTAAAATTGAGTGACCTCCCTTAGGGGGAGATTGTTAGGAATACGAAAGTATCGGTCACTTCCATTAGAATAGCTCGTTTAGTAATATTTGGAAACTTATGAAACTAAGTAGGCTAGTGTTACTAAAGTCCAACAAAAGCCCATAAGGCCCATGAAGGAACTAGGGCAACAAATACCCTCTCCCAAGGGTTAGAGGGTGTTTTGGTTGATTTTTCTCATAATACTATTACACATTTTCCTTTTTATTTTCTCTCTTTCTATAACATTCGGCCAACCCTCTCTCTCTCTCTCTCTCTCTCTCTCTCTCTCTGTGTGTGTGTGTGTGTGTGTGTGTGTGTGTGTGTGTGTGTGTGTGTGTGTGTGTGTGTGTAAGTGTAAGGATTTATAGTATTCTACAAAAACATTTATGAATTGTTAGGCTAAAAACTGTGTTTTATTATATAGTATAGATATAGATATAGATTGCTGAAGTAATACATACATACACGCATGGATTTAAAAGTTGAAAATGTTTGTTGAAAAAATTGAAAACTAAATTGTTGACTTCCATATATATCTATGGAAAATATTCAAGGCCATTACATTTCAATGGAAACTACTCACGGTAAACATAAACAATACACGGCAAACATAACAACTATTTATTGAAGATACTTTTTTTCTAATTTTTTATATATTCAAACTAATTCAATTGCTCTTTAATTTTGGAATTGATTCAATTAATCTTTAATGCTGATTGATACGGTTCAATCGCGTCTTAAAATGTGTCTTCATCTTTGTGCACTATATAACACACTTCCATCACAGAAACTAAAATCACTTTCTCAATGATCATTACAAACTTCCGGTAAGTGTAAACTTTTTTTCAAAGATAACGTAGTTCTTTGTATTTGTGTTATTAGATCATTAATGCAACATGTGCACAACAAGTCTATGATGATCAACATGAAACTGAGTTATATGAACAAGAAGGTATTGATTCGCATTTTAATACGTGTATTTAGTATACATTTTGGCATGTATGATATATAATTTTTTAATGTTGTGATTGTGTTCCATGTATCTGGTAGGTTTAATACATGTATTTTGTATATATTTGATGTACAATGTATATAAACTTTTTATCTTTGTGATTGTGTTACGTGTGTGATTTAGGGTTTCGTTTCTGAGTAATGGTTTGAACTTTTAAGTGTACTTATAAGTATTTCATAGTTTATTTTGTTTATAGGTTTGATGAGATATTCTGAGTAAATATTCTCCAATCAGGTATTTTGCTTCAATTTTTATCATTTTGATTATTTAAATAACTTGGATCAAGCATAGGACATAATTGTTGATTTTGTTACTATGGTTGTTCAGGTATGGAGAATCCTAGCATAGCTAGGCCGATATCTGTTGTGGCGCAAGACAACATTGAAAGCGTCCTCAAATTCTGATGACCAAGAAAGAAATCATTCAGTTTATCAAAGTAACACGATGTTACGATATCTAAATGCTTTTTTTACATGTGTTTCTTAACTATTATCATGTATTGTCAAACTCCATGTATGTTTATATGCACTATTTTTTATGATAATAATGCGTATACGAATCCCTTTTGGGTTTATGATGATATAAATTGATCAATATATAAGCCTTCCCATTAGACTAGACTGATGTGTGACTCTGCATCATCATAGTAAACATGTATTAGAGAATCACATCACCAACTCAAGTTAGCTCATTTAATGATTAGAAATTGTTTCATACTCGTTACTAATTTTTGGTAATGTGATTAGTTTGACAGTTTCCCATTCTAAGATGCAATGTTTAAAAGTACGATTATAGTAAAACAAATGCATCTCCTTTAGAACACCAAAACAGTGGTTTAAAAATGGTTCTAAATAATTATAAACGAGCCCTTGATCTCTTGTGTGTAAGTTTAAACTAACTACTATTGCCATTAACGAATTCTCATTTAATGGCGTATTTTGAATTTACAATCATTAGCATGTTACAATATTTTGCAATTATATTTTTAATTTACTATATGTTCTTTGATAAAAGGATTATTGTTTGAGTTGAATTATCGCATGTTACAATATTTTGCAATTATATTTTGATATTTTTACGTTCTATTTTGAACATTACATGAAATACTTACTAAAATATCGCATATTGTTAATTGTCTGTCGCTAGAAATTTCTATTGCTATGCACGGGTATTCATTTGGTAGAAGAGAAAATGTATTTGTACTAACAAAAGTATCTCAGAATCTGATGTGGGTAAGTGAATTGACAACTACACAGGGCAATGCGGGGGTAAGGAAATGAATATGTAGAATCTCATTCATATGTAACTATAATATATTTCCCGACGTAATTATATGAATAAATTTAGGGGTATGATAGTTATTTTTTATTTAAACTTATTATAAAATGTAAAGAATGATATGAGAGATTGAGGAGAAAAGATATGTTTACTATTGAGTAGTGAATTAATTGAGGTACGGAGGTTACATGTAGAGCCTATATATAAGGCTAAAACCCTAGCTTTCACCTAAAGAAATAAGATGAATAGACATAGCCCATAAATAGGTTACAATACTCCTCCTTGGATATTCATCGTTTATTATACGCTATAGACTGCCTCGTTAAAAACCTTACCAAGAAAAACCCAATGGGATAAAAACTTGATGAAGGAAAAGAGTGCAGTGCGCATAATGCTCCTCCTCAAATTAATGCATATCTTTTAAACGTCGAAGGCCGATCTTCCGAACCAGTAGCTCAAACACTTTTGTTGGCAAAGATTTTGTGAATAAATCAGCCAAATTATCACTTGATCGAACTTGACAAACATCAATAACTCCATCCTTTTGTAGATCATATGTAAAGAAAAATTTCGGAGAAATGTGTTTTGTTTTGTCCCCTTTAATATACCCTTCCTTGATTTGAGCTATACATGCCGCATTGTCTTCATACAATATGGTTGGATTTCCTTTGATAGACTCGAGTCCGCATTCTTCTTGGATGTGTTGAATCATCGATCTTAACCAAACGCATTCTCGACCGGCTTCATAAAGTGCAATAAGTTCAGCATGGTTTGATGATGTAGCAGTTAATGATTGCTTCGTCGACCTCCAAGAAATTGCAGTGTCTCCATAAGTAAAAACATACCCTGTTTGTGATCGTGCCTTATGTGGATCAGACAAGTAACCAGCATCAGCGTATCCAACTAACTTAGATTTTGAGTTCTTTTGGTAAAATAATCCCATATCACGGGTACCACAAAGATAACGAAAAATGTGTTTGATTCCATTCCAATGTCGGCGTGTTGGCTCGGAACTATATCTTGCTAGTAAGTTTACTGAAAAAGCAATATCCGGACGTGTATTACTAGCAAGGTACATCAAAGCCCCAATCGCACTTAGATATGGTATTTCAGGACCAAGAATGTCCTCATCATGTTCTTTAGGGCGGAACGGATCAAGTTCTCGGTCAAGCGACCGACCGACCATTGGTGAGCTTAGCGGATGAGCTTTATCCATATTGAATCGTTTCAATATTTTATCCGTATAGTTTGATTGATGGACAAATATTCCATTTGACAAATGCTCAATTTGCAATCCGAGACAAAATTTAGTCATACCAAGGTCTTTCATTTCAAATTCGTTCTTTAACAAATTTGCAGTATGTTTAATTTCATCAAGATTTCCGATGATATTTAAATCATCAACATACACTGCAATGATTGTGAAACCCGCCTTTGATCTTTTAATAAAAACACACGGACTTATTTGATTACTTTTATATCCTTCTTTTGAAAGATATTCACTCAGACGATTATACCACATTCGTCCTGATTGTTTTAGTCCATATAAAGATCTTTTCAGTTTAATTGAGAACATTTCACGGGGTTTAGATTTACAAGCTTCCGGCATTTTCATTCCTTCTGGGATTTTCATGTAAATGTCACTATCAAGTGATCCATACAAGTAAGCTGTGACAACATCCATAAGGCGCATTTGGAGCCTTTCAACATTTGCAAGACTGATTAAAAATCTAAGAGTCGTTGCATCCACAACAGGTGAATATGTTTCTTCATAATCTACCCCAGGTATTTGTGAGAAACCTTGTGCTACAAGTCTCGCTTTGTATCTCACAATTTCATTTTTCTCGTTCCTTTTTATCGCAAATACCCATTTATAGCCTACCGGCTTCACCTTATTTGGGGTTAATGTCACAGGGCCAAATACTTGGCGTTTTTCAAGTGAATCTAGTTCAGCTTGTATGGCATCTTGCCATTTTTGCCAATCATTTCTTTGTCGACATTCTCCAATAGATTTTGGCACAGTAATTTCATCATTTATTATTTCACTTGCTATAGCATATGCAAAAATTTCATCAACACGTGTTTTATTTCGATTCCATGTTGTACCATTTTGTACAAAGTTTATTGAGATCTCATATTCATTAGGTACATGGTCATCTTCAAGAGATTTATCCACATATTCTGTGTTATTATTAATTTCTTTTGGGATTTTATTGATAACAACTTCTTGAACTTTTCTAGTTGTATTCTGCTCTTTCCTTCTTCGTGGATTTGTATCTTTTGAACCCACTGGTCTTCCACGCTTTCTGCGTACATTTGACTCATCTAGAGTTTCAGGAATATCAATTCTAGAAGGTGCATTTAAAGCTGGAATATATGATTTAGTAACTCTTTTTGCATCTGTAAATGCATCAGGCAATTCATTTGCTATTCGTTGCAAGTGAATGATCTTTTGAACCTCCAATTCACATTGACCACTTCGAGGGTCAAGAAAAGATATTTGTGATGCATTCCAAGTTACATCTTGCTTGTCTAACTTTTTATTTTCTCCTCCTAAGATTGGGAACATTGTTTCATCAAATTGGCAATCAGCAAAACGTGCTGTAAAAACATCTCCAGTTAATGGTTCCAAGTATTTGATGATTGATGGAGAATTAAAACCAACATAAATTCCCAATCTTCTTTGAGGTCCCATCTTTGTACGTTGTGGTGGTGATATTGGTACATAGACGCCACAACCAAAGACTTTTAGATGAGACAAACTTGGTTCTCTTCCAGAAACCAGTTGGAGTGGAGAATACTTATGCGATGCACTTGGTCTTAATCTAATAAGAGCAGCAGCATGTAAGATAGCATGTCCCCATGCAGAAGATGGCAATTTTGATTTCATAAGTAATGGTCTAGCAATTAATTGTAATCTTTTTATTAAAGATTCAGCTAGACCGTTTTGTGTATGCACATGTGCTACAATTAAAATGCAAAAACGAATAAGGGAAACCTAAAAACGAAAGCTAAAAGTGATTAAAAGCTAAAAACGAGAACCAGACCCGAATCCCGTTCTTTAAAAACTCAAATTTTGCAAAATTAACCCTACGAAAGCAAGTCTAATTTTTCTAAGTGCTAAATGATAAAAGAAAATTTTCTAAAAAAGAATTATATTTTTTTGACTTTTTAATAATTTTTTATGAATTAAAAACAGTTTTAAAAAGAAAATTTAATAAAAAATACTAAATTAATTTGAAAAAATCTAAAAAAATGCAAAAAAATCCTAAATGCTATAAGGAACCCAGGAAAAATAAGCTGACCCAACCAACTTATCAAATAAGCTGGAAATAAGCTGAAAATGGCTTATGAGCTAAATGGGCTAAAAAGAGGGTAAAAGAATATTAGATGCAAACTATGACAGAAAAATCCCAAGGGTGCGTGTGTAGTGCAGTGTGTGTGTAAAGGTTGAGGGTGTTGAGGTCCAAGGTTCGAGCCTTGCTCACCTTGGACTTCCACCTTCCCTTTTTTTTATTTTGCAAATTTTTTTTATAGACAAGCTTTAAGAACTTAAAAATAAGCACTTTTAATAAAAATAACTTTTTTATAAACCACAAATAAGCACTGAAATAAGCTAAAAAGTGACAGAAAGGGCTTTTTTACACTAAGTCCTAATTAAGCTAACTGTTGGGCTATTTTAAACACAAATAAGCTGGCAAACAGGCAAATAAGCTAAGAGAGGCCCTACACTACACCTAATAAGCAAGTTTAAACACAAATAAGCAAAGAAGATAAGCTAGAAATGACAGAATCTATAAGAGACTTTTAAACTTAAAATACTAAGCTACAAATGCAAATAAGCTTAAATAAGTTCTACCCTAAGTACAATAAGCTAAAATAAGCACTAACTAACCTAATAGGTAAATATAAACCTAAATAAGCACAGAAAACAATAAGCTAAGCTAAGAAAAGACCAATAAGCACTTGGGCAAAAACTGCTAATTAAACAGCCTGAGGACACTTTTTGGGCTTAAATTTAAGCCACTAAAAGGATCCTTATAGGCATATGGCTTATATGAGCTTAAAGCCTGACCAAAGGGCTTTCTAAAACAGCAAAGTAAAAATGGTTTGAAACTTGAATAAGCTACTAAAAATGCTAAAGAAAATGGCTGTCGCTCATCAGCATACTACTTTTGGATTTTCTTAAAATGAAAAATGGCAATAGGCAGGCCAACAAATAAGCTAGAAAATAAGGCCAAATTGAAAAACAAGTTAAAACAGATGGAGACTATCCTCCAATGAGCTTATGCTCAAAATTTTAAAGCCTAAAAACAATTTGAAGTTACTAAAAATTGAAAATGAAAAATGTGGCTTTTTGAGACAAAAAAATTACTTAGACTTGACAGCTTTTGAACAAAACAAAGGTGAACCAAAGGGTACTTAGACTACTTCACTTAGGACTTAAAAACAAAACAAAAACAATTCTAAAAAATTGGTTTTAAAGCCCTTTTAAGCACTTCAAAATTGTTTGTCACCACAGTTTCAAAGAACTTTTTAGAAAAACTTGAAAACAATCTTAAAAAGGCTGGTTAAAGTTCAACAAATGACCCAGATGAGTTTATCACTAATTTTGACCCATTTTGACACTTATCCCAAACACCCCTTTAAGTTTTATAAAAGCAATTTTAAAGCTGATTTTTGGAGTTTTAAGCAAAAGTTTGTAAAAACAGATATTAAACATGCAAGGTTAAGTATAAACAAGCAAATTCAAGACAAAGATAAGCACTAAAATAAGCAACTAAGCAAATAAGCAGTTAAAAGGCTAAAATGGACAAATTTAAGTAAAAACTCAAATGAAGGACATATAAGCAATTAATAAAGACAATAAGCATACAACAACTAAAATAAGCACAAATAAGCTGAAAGTAACAGTAAATAAGCAATTAAATAGTAAAATGCAAAAAAATGGAGAAATGGAAACTTACAAAGGTCCTATGCTTTTGGCAATGAAATTAGCTCTCAAATAAGCTTATACAAACCTATGTGCTTCCCATTAAGCTCTAAACCATGGCCATCCAAGATTTACCATGCTCTATGAGTGATTTGACAGATTTTGGATTTTTTTTTGACATAAAATAAAACAAACTTTTATATAATCTTTTAATGACTTAAAAGGCTTATACAAGAGCTTAACATTGTATTTAAATGACAATATATGTAAATGACAAGTATTTAAAGGAAAACACTTAAAATTGCATTAACTAAAAAAAA